>JARQAD010000007.1:19507500-19690000 GCA_029955455.1 Quercus agrifolia
GGGTTAATTGTGTAAAGACCTATTAGGTTATTTAATTATATGGGTCTTAATGGATAAACCCACTAATACCCACTAAAACCCATCTAAAATTTAAATAAACAATGTCTTCCAAAAAAAATAAAAATAAATAAACAACATAAAATCGAAATTTCTAAAAAATGACCGAAATACCCACAAAACTTAAAATATAACCAAAATAACACATGAAACCTTAAAATGACCAAAATACCCATGAAACCTTAAAATTACTAGAATACCCCCCCTTAACCTAAAAAACGACCAAAATACCCCTAAAACTTATAAATTACCAAAATACTCCTTAAACCTAAAAAATAACCAAAACACTCCCAAAACCTAATAAATGACCAAAATATCTCCAAAATCTATAAAATGACCAAAATACCCCTAAAACCTAAAAATTAGCAAAATACTTCCAAAACCTAAAAAAGGACTGAAATACCCCCAAAACCTAAAAAATGACTAGAATACCTCCAAAACCTAAAAAATGACCAAAATATCCCCGAAACCTAAAAATTACCAAAATATTCCATAAACCTAAAAAATGACCAAAATGCCTCCGAAACCTAAAAATGACCAAAATATCCTTCAAAACCTTTAAAAGGACCGAAATACCCCCAAAATCTAAAAAATGACTAAAGAACCCCAAAAACAAAAAAATGACCAAACTACTCCCAAAACAAAAAAAATGACCAAAATACCTTTGAAATCTAAAAATGACCAAAATGCCCCGTAAACCTAAATGATGACTGAAATACCTCCAAAACCTATAAAATGACCAAAATACCATTGAAACCTAAAAATTACCAAAATATCCCCTAAACATAAAAAAATGACTGAAACACTCCCAAAACCTAATAAATTACCAAAATACCCCCAAAATTTATAAAATGATCAAAATACCCCCCAAAACCTAAAAATTTCCAAAATACACCCTAAACCAGTAAAATGACGGAAATACCCTTGAAACCTTAAAATGACCAAAATACCCCCAAAATCTAAAAAATGACCGAAATACCTCCACAACGAAAAAATGACCAAAATACCCCCTAAGCCTAAAAATTACCGAAATACCCCGAAAACTTAAAAATGTGAATTCTCAACTGAACCCCAAATGCAATTTCCTAGTGTCACAGTCTCTCACAAGGACAAGCAAGGATATGGTGAATTGTTGGGAATGCAATATAATCTATTAAATTTATGCTGCTGAAGGCAATTTTTTGTTTTAGGTTATATAATGCCTAGAGTACCACTAGATCTTTAAATGCAAGTATTAATAATTTGCTGCTGGTAACACAGGGCACTGTAAATGTTTGATTGGCTGTTTTAGAATGCATTATAAAGATTTCGAATGTTAAATAAATATTAGGGACATATTACTATTATAGTGATCTTTGGTCTTAGTCATTTATATTCCAACTGATTTAGTTAAGCCCGCATTTAAAATTAAAAAAAAAAATTTCTGGAAGATTTTAGTTTTATATGCTCTGTATATCGCTATTGTGAAAAGGATCACATATTTGGATGCAAATCAAGTCCTTCCAGGCCAATGATGGTAACATTTATGTCTGCAAAATTTCATTTAGGAATTCAAGCAATCCGATACTTTTTTTTTAAAATTTTTTTTTTAATTTTAAGAAACAGTAATATTTATTTGAACACAAACAGAAAAGTAGTATATTAAGTTTTTTTAAATAGACTTATAATATATTTCATAGCCAGAGTACCACTACAAAAGGGTCTAACCATTATAATAGTAGCCTAGAGTTATAAGGACCGAAACTCTAACACATACAACTAGTACCTAGAAATACATTTCAACCTAAAAATAATAAAGATTAAATTTGTAAAGGATGTGGTGTAAACACCCCTTTTTACACCCTCTAATAAAATGGTGGCACCTCAATTTTTTAAACTTGATTTCACTTAAAAGATTACAGCCTAACACACATGATTACTATACCCTTAAATAGATTCAAATATTAATTTTATAATAAAGAAATGTGCTTCGGTCTCCCTGTCTTCTTCTCTGTTATGTCCACCACATCTCTTGCACCATCATCACCAAACCACACTCACTACCACCGCAACTGCCGCCACTAACTCTCAAGTCCTCTCCAATTGCCGCCTCTCTATGGAAATCCCAAAAAGATTACTTCTTCAACTCCCTCTCTTCACCTTCACATTTTAGTTTCCATGAATACTTTTTCTCTTGATTGGTCAACTTTTTTCCTTTAGAAGCTTAGATCCTCCATCTTTTTCTTTCAGATTTTGCATACCTCAACAAGGTTCTTTGAATTTTGATCTGGGTATCAAGATTTTTTATGTCAAGTTCAACTAAGTAAAGTCAGTTGCTTTCTTGGGTGTGTGAAATTTCTTTCTCTCTCTTTTTTTTTTTGGTTATAAGATTTGTTCTTAGGCTGGGATGAATGACATCATTGACGATGGCAGCTCCTTACTCCGGTGAAGTCTCTAGCTGTTTGGATCCGAAGTTTTTGTTTTATCTTTGTTTTGTTTTATTTTATTTTATTTTATTTTTATAAAATTAATATTTGAATATATTTAAGGGTATAGCAATCATGTGTGTTAGGCTGTAATCTTTTAAGTAAAATCAAGTTAAAAAAAATTGAGGTGGCACCATTTGATTAGTTGGTGTAAAAAGAGGTATTTACATCACGTCCTTATTGAATTTAATCTCAAAATAATAATAATAATAATAATGAGTGGCAAAGATAACATATATTATTTGAATAAATTTATTAATATGCCCTTTCTAGTTATTATATAAAAAACGATAGAAAATATAGTAATTATAAAGGATAAATTAGTATATTCCATGTAAAAAAATTGACCTCGTTTGAATCCAAGCACAACGTTAGGGTGAAATTGAAATAAAAGTAAAACTTCACCATTCCTATGCACCCTCTAAAGGTTTGTTCGGTATCTGCTTATTTTGCTGAAATTGAAAACTTTTTGTTGAAAGTACTGTAGATAAAAGTAAAAGTTAGTTGAAATAGTACAGCGAGACCCATGAATAGTACCAAAAAGTGCAGTGGGGCCTATGAATAGTAGTAAAAATAAGCTGAATAGTAAAATAAGTTGGCAAAAATAATTTTTGCCAAAGACACATTAAGTCTTTTGACTTGACTTATCCTATCTTTTATAGAGTAATGTTACAGGGTTTTTATTTTATTTTATTTTATATTTTTTTAACAATCAAGGGTATTCAAACCTCTTTGAGTATCTAACTAATTCTTTGAGCATGTGCAATTCCCCCGTCTCACATATATAGGTTATTATAGGGAGGAATCGTATGAGAGTGGCTCCAAGATGTTGATAAGAGGTTTCGAACTCAGAATCTCATAGATATATATTATGAGGCCTTAGGAACCACTAAGTCAACCTCTTGGAGTTATAATTTTCATAATAGTTGAATCGACAAAATTTTCACTAGTTATTATATGGCCAACACTGACTAATTTTTTTGCATGCTAATAACAATTTAATATTTTGACGATTCATTAAATTTTTATGATTTTTTAAAAAAAAAAATTCTAGATTACTTGTTGATAGTTGTCCCAAAAATTGAAGGGGTGTTTGTTACTGTTGTTTAAACAACAGTTTTTAATGTTTAAATAACATTATACATATTTTCACACACTTTTTCATCTACACATATTTACACAAAATAATAACAACGTTACTAGAAATCTCTTACTAAATGGCTCTTGAAATATTAGGGTCTGTATGGTAATATTGTTCTAATAATAACGTTGTTTAAATATTGTGAAAACACATTTGAGTGAAAAAATGTTGTGAAAGACGTGTTGTATTGTTCAAACAACAAAAACTATTGTTTAAATAACACAGCCTAACAGTGTTTTTGCAGACAGGAAATTAGCTACTAATTTTCCATGTGAGTCCAAGCAGAAAGTCAAGGTGAAGCGAAATTTACATCATGTTATGTTTGGATGTTGGGAGAAGGAGGGGGAGTAGAGTAGAGGGGTGAAGAGTAATTAAATTATCTTATTTGGATGTTTTTTTAAGGAAGGAGGGGGAGGGATTTGGAGGGCTTTAGAGGGGTTTGAACTACTTCTAACCTCTCATTTTTAATTCCCTTGAATTGGAGAGATTTGGAGGGAGAGTGGAGTATAAAAATGCTTGACTAAATGAATTACCATATTTGCCCTTACTATATTAACAGAATTATAAATGAAAAGACTAATTATTTTCTTCCCTCTTACTTAATTTTAAAAACATCCAAATAAGGTGGAGGATAATCATTCCCCTCTTCACTCTTCTCCACTGCTCTCCTTCCCTCTACTCTCCTCTCTCTCAAAACTTCCAAACATAGCATAAAAGTTAAAATTGAATCAATTTCCTGGACACGCATGGTAACTTCCAAGTTCCAAGTCTTAATTTTCATTCCGTTCAAATGTCCAATGTCCCACATTCAAAGCTTTTTTCTAATTTTTTTTTCCCAAGTATACCAACTAAATGTCTGCGTAATTTGTGAGCCAATTGGAATAATTGCAAATGCACCAATTTTTCCAGCCAACCTCTTACCAAATGTTCCACATTCAAAGCTTTTCTCTAATTTTTATTGTGTCTAGGAGAAAAGATCACTAAGAGGAAACATAAGTCTTTTTTTGGAAGAAAAACTTCCAATTTTGACTTGATTTTTTGTACACATAGTTCTAAAAATCCAATCTTAAAGTAAGTAATTTGATTGGTAATTTGAAAAGATTTTTCTGCAAACTAGTTTGGAGATATAGTCTTCAAACTCTTCCTATATCTTTTTATTGGATGTAAATTTTTAAAAATTAATGTTAGATATCATGTTTTTATTCTATCTTTTATGCTTGCAAAATTTCAAAAAACTTAAATATCAATAACTATATCATTAATCAAAATTTTTAATTTCAAAATTTTGTGATATAAAACTATACATAAAAAAATGGATTTATTAATCGAATAGTAAATAATACCCAATTTTTCCAGCCAACCTCTTACCAAATGTTCCACATTCAAAGCTTTTCTCTAATTTTTATTGTGTCTAGGAGAAAAGATCACTAAGAGGAAACATAAGTCTTTTTTTGGAAGAAAAACTTCCAATTTTGACTTGATTTTTTGTACACATAATTAGAAAAATCCAATCTTAAAGTAAGTAATTTGATTGGTTATTTGAAAAGATTTTTCTCCAAGCTAGTTTGGAGATACACTCTTCAAACTTCTCCTATATCTTTTTATTGGATGTGAATTTTCATAATTAACGTTAGATATCTTGTTTTTATTATATCTTTTATGCTTGCAAAATTTCAAAAAAATTAAAGATTAATAGCTATATCATCAATCAAATTTTTTAATTTCAAAATTTTGTGACATAAAATTATACATAAAAAATGGATTTATTAATCAAATAGTAAATAATATTCAATTTAAACGAAATTTGATATGTGCATGTTAAGAACATAAAGTAAATGCAATACAATCCAACGGGTGTATAGTTTTTTGTTTTTTAAATTTCCATATACTAACATACTAAATTCTTTGCATTAATTATTTAATTTTTTGTTTATTAAATTCCCATATAATAACATACTAAATTTCGATGATATGGGTTAATTATGATTAAGCATGCTTTGAAGTATGACTATAAAGACTTGTTGGGTTAAAATATGATTAAAAAATGATAGGACTAGAACTTAGTATGATGAAATATGAGCATGAATGTTTAGCAAGAAGATGGAAAATATGGTGATGGTAATTCTTTGCTTGAAATGCATATTATGTGTTGATGACATGAAATCATGAATGGATACTACCGGGTGATTGGTCTAGTGGTTATGGGCTCACTCCTAAGAGTTTGGGAGGTGGAGGTCCCAAATTTGAATATCACAATGGGAAGCGCAAGGGAAATAACTTTATGCTCTCAGCTCATGCTTATTAGCGTCCTCAATGGAACTGGGTGTATAGTTATAACTCATCTGGATCCCCTACTTTTGCAAGCTTGGCCTAGGGGGTAGAGTGTCACTACGCAGACTTAGGTCATCCCCCTCTACTCATATTTTGTTCATAAAAAAATAAATAAATAAAAGAATGGATGAAATGTATGAACATGCATAACATGATATATGGTCATTAAATTATAAAAGACTAATTTTTTAGTTGGATGGATTTTGTGTCTGACATCTTCCTTTTCGATAACCTTGCTTCAATTGGTGCTTATATTGGGGGTTCTTAAACTAAGTAATTTTCCAAGTAATTTTTTTTATTTTTCTGAATTGTCACTAATTTTATTAATTTTCATTTTTATTAAATTAATTGGAAACTACATTTTTAAAACCCTAAATTTAAGGAGAATGGCATTGTCGGTTAACTATTTTGAGGACCAGTACCTGTTAGACCCTTCATCCTTAGGTTGTGGTTCTCGCAACAGTGTATTCTGATCTATGCGCCCCTATTTAATCAACTTTTTATGTATATTGTGTAATTGTGTAAAAAAAAAATGAAAATGATTATACGTTTAGACACACTCAAACCGTGAATCCAAAGTTGAGTTTCTATATATTTTATTTATTCAAAACCAATCTAAACCAGTTTTTCTATTATCAAACCTTGTCTTTTGAAGAAAAGTATTGACTCTACCACCGTTGGTGTTTGAAAAGATCTTATAAGAATAACGTGTGATTCCTTCAAGCAAAAAGAATGAAAATAAAAATTCAACAAGAAGAAATTCGAAGAAGAATAACGTGTTTGACTTCCATTGATTTGACTTGGATCGAATAGACAGCGCCGTCCTATTTATAGACTATATATATATAACAGAAGTAAAGATGTGTTAATTATTCGTGTCTCTTGTAGCTAGCAAAAATGGATGCCAAGACTTCCATTAGGGTTATCATCATTAGGATGCTTATTATCTTTTTGTTTCTCTCATCTACGTACACGATGGTGGTTGCCGAACCCAACAATGTCGTCCCACGTGCGAGTAAGTCCCTTGTTTTCCCATGGTTGCATGCAGGTGCTAGCTAGACTGATTTAAACGTTTTCATGCACAGTTAGGTTTTATATTCATGCAATATCTTTGTCATGTTTGCAGAGAAAAACAGTATCCTGCAAGGAAATATTGTCCAAATGAAAATTGGGCAGGGGGGAAACCCTTCCCCTCGTGACGGGACAGGTCGTGATAAGTACAAGAGAAGAAAATAAAATTGTGACGTTAATGGTATATAGATAGTCTTTTTTTATGCACAATACGTGTAATATAGGAAGGAAATAATGGAAATCAATAAGTAGTCCAAGAGTGCACCGTGTTTTGGTCCATATGTCAACATGGGAAGCTTGTAATAATTACTACGTAATGAGACTTTGATGTGGAAATCTCCTCTAACAAAGTTATTCAGTAATAAAAAGTTTAGTGCATAACAGAAGGGTTATAAATACTTGAGATTATGATTTGACTACATTTTCTCGCTCGTGAATTTTCATTGTTCATACTTGAAATTCATTTTGCTTTTCTTCATTTTCATTGGATATGGGTATATACATGATATTCCATTTGCCCCTTTTAAATTAAAAAATCTAAGCAGGAAAAGCATGTTAGATAGTAATATAGATAAAAAGTACACCAAAATTAAATGCATGTTTGACACATGGCAGTGGTAGTATTCAAAATATTCTGAACTAAGATTTCGTTTGGTTCATGTAAAAGTATTTTTGGAAAGGAAAATGTTTTCATGTGTTTGGTTGCATTTCAAAAAATGTTCTGGAAAATATTTTCTGGTGTTTGGTTGTGTTCTTAAAAATACCATAGAAAACACATTTTCTACTTGTTGCTCACATTTTCTCGGTTGCCAAACGAATATATAATATCATTCATTTCTCAATATAGAAACACAAACAAAACCTAGAAAAAAAATCATCAAATCCGGTCACATTTTCTCACATTTTCTCGGTTGCCAAACAACAGAAACACAAACAAACACAGAAACACAAACATTTCGATCAAATACAGAAACACAAACATTTTCTGGGTTTGACGAGGGGCTGCAATTGCGTGAAGCACCGCGCCGATCACGAACGGCACAAAGGCGAGATCATGATTGGCGCGGTGCTTCACGTGATCGCGATTGATGATTCACGCGATCGTGATCGACGCTTCGCGCGATTGCGATCGGCACAAAGGCGAGATCGCGATCGATGGTTCACGAGATCATGATCGACGCTTTGTGCAATTGCGATTGGCGTGAAGGCGAGATTGCGATCGGCATGGTGCTTTGCATGATCTCGGTGATCTCGGCGAACGATCTCGGCAATCTCGGCGGACGATCTCGGCGATCAAAGCTTTGGACGATCTCGGCGAGCTCGGCTTTCCTTGTGGAACGATCGAAGCTTTGGACAATCTCTCTATTTTTGTGGCTGAGTTCTTTCTTTCTCTCACTCTCTCTCTCTCTTTTGCGCGACTCGAAAATGGTTTGAAGGTAAAATGAAACTGTAAAACCATTTCCGGGTCAAATGAGCAAAATTTCGGTCAAATTGAAATTATTTTCTGGAAATTCTATTTTCCGTAGCTGCCAAACACGCGGGTTTTACGGAAAATGATTTCCTGAAACCATTTACTGCCAATTCAAACGCAGCCTAAGATGAATTGAGCCATCAGCCAATTAGATCAGGTGCAATTTATTGCACCTTATGCAATTATAATCAATTACTGAGATTAAAAGTTGAAAAAACAACTTTCAATCTCAACCATTAAATAAAATATATTAAAAAAACTTAAAATGTTAAAGTAAAAAGATAAAAAATGTAAATAAATTTGTGAAAGAAAGTAGATGAATTGCATTAAAAACAATATTCTAATTATTGGAGCTGATTTCAATCCAGCCATTCACATGGGTGTAAGACATGAGTTTGGCACAAAGACAACAATGCACAATTAAAAAAAGAAAGGCATCTTACGGCCGTACCGAAAGTACGGTACGAAATCAACTCCAACTTTGAATACAATTTTTTCAACGTTCAAACTTCAGAGTACATAGAATTCCTCCCATAAGAAAAAAAAAATTCATAGAATTGCAACTTTTCCAACAATAAAAAACAAAAAGTGCTTAGAGCTTGTTTGGGTAAGTTTTTTTCATTACTCAATTTCCGTCATTCAATTTTTATTACTCATCACTCATAACTCATAACTCATCACTCATTTTTTCACACTCATTTGGCAACATCACTTTTATTTTCATTACTCAATTTTTTCACACTATTCATAGGTCCCACACCTATCAGATTGAAAAAAAAAAACTGAACGGCCAACCCAGGAAAATAAAAAAAGAAAAGTCAAAAGGTGGTCAAAAGTTGCGGCTGTGGATCCCCTATGTGTGTTTAATTACAATATTGCCATTGAGTTATGAGTTATGAAAACTAAAAACAGCCAAAAATTGTTTTCAGTTTCCATAACTCATAACTCAAAAATCAGAGAATTGAGTGATGGAAACAGAGTTATGGAAACAGAGTTATTGTTTGCCAAACAAACTTTTTACTATGAATCCCACTATTTTTAAGTTATGAGTTATGAAAACAGAAAATTAAGTTATCAAAAAACTCAATCTAAACGGGCTCTTAATTTCCTTCCCCGGGTTCTTTTTTCTTTTGGAATTTATGTTCATGGTCTTTTTCTTTTTCCTTTTTCTTGACTTGGAAAATGAAACCACAAAAAATATATACAACTTTCCACAAATTTTTCCAAGTGGTAGGTGTACGTGAAACTGACAACCAGCCCGTAACAACCGACAACCAACCCGTCTGTTACGGAAGAGAGCTAAAGTAATAGTTCTATGATTGTTTGTGGCACTAGGAAAAACTCTTTTCCCACGCGAGAACAGCCGAAGACAAGGGGTGATACATGGGTGGGGCCATTGCCCTCCCAAATTTTGAAATTTTTCTTAAGATGTATAAAAGAGTTTTCACCGTCCAGAAAGTGGATGATCTAAACTACACTCCAACTTCAAACACAGCAAATCCACCAAATCCACTCCCACAGCTGGTCCATACTCCATTAACGGAGGTTAATGAAAACTCTATTCGCACCACAAAGTCAACTGTCCCATCAAATGGCAGTACTGAAGCTCTGACCAGCACCCACTCCAATAGTACGGACCTTGACCATGATCTACCCTTAGGCGGAGGCACCTTATACTTTGTATTTTTCTTGAATTACAAATCAATATGATAATATTATCTCGACCTCTTCAACTAAAAATTTCTGACTATGTCCCTGTCTACACCCCAACCTCAAACACACCAAATCCACTCCCACAGCTGGCCCATACTCTATTATCGGACCTAAAAAAAAACTCCTTTTGCGCCACAAAGTCAATTGTCCCATAAAACAGTATTACTGACATTCTGACCCCCACCCATCCCAATATTCCATGCCCCACACACACCCCTGACTCTCCCAAAGCCCCTGAAACCACTACTTTTCCCTCGTACCATAATTTAACAAACAAAACCGAACCCGTGCATGGTACGTGGCGCCGTATTGGACCACCCCGGGACAACATGAATGCTAGTATCTCTAGCAAGATAATGCTGGGACCTAAAAGGAAACAACAGGAGGTACCCTCACTTGATGATTCGCACAATGACAAGAAGCAGAGTCTCTTAGAGATGGAAGCAAAGTCGCTGGGTAAGCTTTTGGCAGAAAATTTGGGATCGGCGGTGGCTGCTAGTAGCACTGCCGGGTGCAATGAGTATTATAAGTTGGAACTGTCGGGGGCTTAGGAACCGCCTGAAAGTTCGAGTTCTCCAGGAGAATGTCATCGCTTGCTTGATATCTTGGCCAAGTACGAGGCTTCTGGACAAGCTATAAATTGCCAGAAGACGTCCCTTTTCTTTAGCCGAAATACAAGACATGAGATGAAGGAAGAGATTCGAGGTTTGATGGAGGCACAAATTATGACTGGCTGTGAGAAGTATTTGGGGTTGCCAATGGTAGGGGGAAAATCAAAAATTTCTACATTCAAAGAGCTGTAGGAGAAAGTCACAAAAAGAGTCATGGGGTGGAAGGAGAAGCACATCTCAAAGGCGGGTTGGGAAGTGCTTATCAAAACTGTAGCCCAAGCGAATCCCACCTACTCAATCAGCATTTTCAAAATTCCCAAATTAGTTTGTGATGGGATAAACTCTGTTCTATCTAAGTATTGGTGGGGCCAAACTAGTGATGAGAAGAAAATGCATTGGATTAATTGGGGACGACTATGCACGTCGAAAAGGAAGGGAGGAATGAGGTTTCGGGACATACACGCCTTTAACTTGGCTATGTTGGCAAAGCAAGCCTGGTGCCTTATCCATGAAACGCACTCACTGTTTTACCGCGTGTACAAGGCCCGCTATTTTCCCTCATGTTCTTTTTTGGATGCAGAATTAGGAGCAAACCCATCTATGGTATGGCGGAGTCTGTTGCAAGCACGGGATGTGTTACGGGAAGGGTCTATATGGCAGGTGGGCAATGGACAAACGATTGCTATCAATACTCATAAATGGCTGCCCCGATCTCCAAACTTCAAAGCTGGGGTTGATAAGAATTTGAAGGTGGCTGACCTCATTGACACTGCTACACACCATTGGGATCGAGGTAAGGTGCATGCCATCTTCGAACCGGATACAAGGGAGGATATACTAAAGATCAAGCTAAATAATGTGGCCTTGAGGGACAAACTGATATGGAAAGAAAATAAGACAAATAAATTTTCGGTGAAAATGGCCTATCAAGTGGCTCTTAGACTCCACCACCCGCAAACAGGAGAGCATTCCCTAGCCAGTATGGACCGGAAAATGTGGAAGAGATTATGGTCTCTAAATATTCCTCCCAAGGTAAGGAACTTTATGTGGCGAGCATGCTCTAACATCCTGCCAACTAAAGCAAATCTGGTTTAAAAGAAAGTGCAAGTGGACCCCATCTGTACTGTGTGTAGACAGCATGAAGAAACAACGGGACACATCCTGTGGGAATGCCCTCTAGCCTGTAATGTATGGGCACTGGTTAGGGGCAGAATTCAGAAAACAAGCTCCTCGGAGGCTAGCTTCTTCCTTCTGACGAGACAGATTATGGAGAGATTATCAGGGAAGGAGTTTGAGATATGGGCTATGACTGCGTGGGCAATATGGACTGCGCGAGACCGTATCCACTTCCAACACACACAGCCCCATCCAAGCGAGATCCTCAAGCAAGCAACTGACCTGATGGGGGGAATACCAGAAACTGGTTAAAGATCTTGTGCAAGGGCAGAAAGCTTGATGCTTCCTTCGTCTCCTTAAGACCATTGATGAAACACAATGTGTCTTATTTAATTTATACTTATTTTATTGTTTTTTGGTTGGTTTCCGTAGAACCTGTTAGCCACGCTGCATGGCTTGCATGGCCTTTTGTCTTACAACTCCTAGGCCAAGTTGCTTTTTGTATACTGTTTTCTCTTTTCTTTATTAATATATTTCTATCGTTGACGTCAAGAAAAAAATAAAAGAGTTTCCACTAAACATGTTTTGATTTATTTTCTTCAATGTAGCAATTAACGACTTATTAACTTATTAAAAAAATCCTATCATAAAAATTACACATGAAATTTATCTTTAGTTTTCATATAACGAGTTAGAGTAAAATGACTTTAAATATGTTTGAACCTTAACTTCTTCCTCCAAGTTTTGAATAATTCATGTTTTTAAAAATTTTATTAGTTCAATTAAAAGATTTTTCAATTTCTTTAGTATAAAATTTAATAATTTGGAATGAAAATGAAACTTTTTAAGAATTTCACTATAAAAATGGTAAAAATAAATTTTATTTTATGAAATATCGTCATCAAACATAATTTCGATTAAAAATACTAAGCTCCTTTTTTTTTTTTTTTTTTTGGATATGTGTATATATATAACTTATCAAATAAACAAATATGTGTATATAATAAAAAAGCACTCATATGTGTATATATGTGTGTGAGATTGTTTTGATAAATATATTAATGTCATAACTTGGTTCTTAAACAAAAATTCTTAGCTCTGCCCTTTCCAAAGTCAATGATCATGTTGAAACCCTTCTCTTCCCATTAACGACAACACTAGACTTGATTGGTATTTAAAGAAAGAGAATGATGAAAATTGATAAACAGAGATACTGAATCAGATCCATAATTTTCACTAGCTTCAGAAAAACCGTGGCATTCACTAGCTTCAAAAAAGTATTTTCCTCCGTTTCTCTATTTGTGTTGGCCTTGTTACATTTTTCCTTTATTTATGATTCTGTTTATGTGAATAAAGAAACCGAGACAAATGCTCTTCTCATTTGGAAAGCCAGTCTTCAAAATAAAAACCAGTCACTCTTGCCTTCATAGACTCTATTTCCTAATAATAATGTAACCAATTCTTCCAACAATCAAAATGCAAGCTCAAATACATGCAGTTGGTTCGGTGTTTCTTGCAACCATGTAGGAAGTGTTATTAGATTAAACTTGACTAACTCAAGCTTGAAAGGTACTCTCCATGAATTTTCATTCTCGTCACTCCTTAACCTTTCATTTGTTGACCTCAGCATGAATGAACTCTTTAATCCAGTTCCTATTGATATTAGTTACATGTCTAAACTCATATATCTTGGTCTATCCTTTAATAACTTGAAAGTTCAAATGGAGTATAAAACACCTATGAATGTTTAGACCCTCAATTTACAAGTTACCAATACAAGCTTATAATCAAACAGTATATGTACGGAATATGAAAATAAGCTAAACCAAAATTGGAAAAACAATCTAAACCAAAACTAATCATAATCACAACAGCAATTAAAAGGCAAAGGTTAAGGGAAGAGAGATGCAAACACAAAGATAACACAACGATGCGTTATCGAAGAGGAAATTGAAGTCCTCGGCGAAAAACCTCACTGCCGCCCTCCAAGCCTAATCTATCCAGTGTACTTAAGCCCTCGAAGCTTCTTGCTCCAACAGGATTACGACGAACCTTGTCTTCTCTAGCTTACCGGATCCTACAATCGCCCATTACATTAACCAAAATGAATTGGTCCCTTTTGAACTGCTTCCCAAGTACCAAAATACCTCCTCACAGATATGGGTATGGTGAGATAAGGATTTGGCTAATGTACCTCTCAAGGATGTATCAATAGAGAGGGTGAGAGTAGAGGAATTTGGAGAATTAAAAGATGAAGATTGTGGATGAGTCAATCTTATTTTTCTCTAAGGTTTCTCTCTCAAAATTCTCTCTTGAAACTCTCTACATTTCGTGGGTGTATTTATAGTAGGGTGTGTATGAAATGCGAAGAGTCAGTTACAACCAAACAGGGTGTTCTGGCAACTCGAGCTCGCGACTGGAATGAGTCGCGAGCTAACTGCTTGGCCAGACTAGAAGTTTTGTCCTATAGTGCAACAGCTGGGGTGACCCTTCAGCTCCCCTGCATGCTCACACGTGTGCCTCCTTTGGCGACTCACCAATCGTGAGATCCAGTTGCAAGGCTCTTCTTGAGTGCACACTCTTGAGCTTTTATTCACACACTCTCACACACTACCCTTACATGATTCCCACCTAAATACAAGGTTTCTAAATGTTGAATTACACGCAAATTTGGCACGGAATAAAGCCAACAAAATGATTGAATAAATTCAACCTTACAATCTCCTCCTTTGGATATTTCATGACAAAACCCTAAAACAAACTCTAGACTTAACATATGAGTTGGGAACAGTTGAATAAAACTCACTTACACCTAACTCCAGAATTTGTGAAGTTGTTGAACCATACAGACAAGTATTTCTTGAAAACAACAACACAGTACGATCATTGTATGTAGAAAACTTGAAATGCATATGGAGCAAGCACAATGCAATCAAGCAATGTAGAATGAAGCGATAATGCATGGCTTGACCAAAAACGAACAATCACTATAAATAGTGACCACAATGATCATTCACACAAGGAATGAACATCCGGACATGCAAGCTAATAAACTCAATGCAAAGTATCATTTGCATGTCCAACACTTAACCGATACAACAACACAAGGTAATTGCATCAAGGATATAAAATCCAACAAGGGCACAAGAGTGATGTACTTAAAGAAATGCATAACATTAACATCAAAGTACTTAGCTACAGAGCATGGGTACAAACTACAATATACTGGATATAAACTTAAATATATAAACCAAAGTACCAAAAGCTTTAACAAAAGCACTAAAGACATCCCTGAGTTTAAACCAAAGTGTTTAACAAAGTGCTATGCAAAACCATATTAAAATTATCCAAACATAACAACAAAAACCATAGACAGCATAAAGTAAAATGCTTAAGGTTTTGCTCCCCCTCAAAATAGTGCTCCCCCTCAAGAGCTACTTCTCCCCCTTTTTGACCAGAATGACCAAAGGGCTACTGCTGGGTAGTGAAGCTGTCAAACTTTGTTGAAAGAAGATTCATCTGCTTTTGGATAGCAGCAAGCCTGTCAGATTGCTCATTCTGGACGTCTTGAAGCCCATCAATCCTTTCAAGGATGATCTGAAATGCATCTGGAGGTACTGCAGAGGATGATGAAGCTCGGCTTCTTTTGCCATGGCCTCTTGAGCTTGAGGGTTGTTCTTCAGCTTCAATCTCAGTTTCTATAGGTTCTCCTTGTTCTTGATCACTCTCCTTTTCATCACTCGGAAGATGAACTTTGATTCGTGTAATGGTTACAGCATTGATAGCTAAAGGAGTAGGCATGAGACTGATGTCTTGAGGAATTTCCACACCCTTTGCTTGAAAGAGCCTCATGAGTAGACTAGGGAAAATCAGCTTTGCCCTTGAAGTGGTTCTTGTTTCATCAGCAATAATGCAAAAGATATAAGCACTAATATCAATATAAGTGTTCTCCTAAAGCTCCGTGAGAAAAATGGCTCTTGCATTATTGATGGTGGTCAGATTCTTTACCAGGTACAGGTTGAACATCAAAATGTATGTGAGACATCTAAGGTCCGGAGGAAAGGCAGTGGTGTTGAGGCATCTTCCTTCTCTAACTCCACCAATGTGAGATTGAACAGTTTCTATGGAGAGCATTCTGTCATTGTAGTGTGTGATCATGGTCTAACTCCTCAAAACCAAGAATTTCATCAATGTCCTCCAATTCAATGTTGAATTCATGGCCTCTTATCTAACAGTTGATTTCATCCTCTCTTAAGACTATATTGGCAGATCACCAAGGAGCTTGTCCCAACCTCTATCCTAAAAACAACTGGGAATGAAGTAGTCCTTCAAATCAGCCAAATCCACAAATCTCTCTTGGATGATAGGAGCCTTCTGATAAAATTGATTGTATCTCTCAAAATGTTTGGTAGACCTGAACCGGGTACTATCCATTTTCTGCCTTTTGTCAGCCTTTTGTGCAGTAGTCTTCTTCTTTGGAGTCATTTGCAAAGACATAGCAGCAAAGACCACAAAACAGAGCACAACATATGGTAACACCAAAAATTAGTAACAAATTAGTAGCACAACTTGACATGAGAGAACACACAATAACACAACACAGTAGAGTTTTATCATAAAAATTTTCAAACAGATCACAATGTAAGTGTGTGCCAAAAAATTCCATGAACAACCTAAGGCAAAATGCAAAACACATAACCAGTGATGCAAATAACAATCAGTGTATACCAAAGACACTCCACAAACATTGTATTACACAAGAACCCCAAAAACACAAGGAAATGTCTACGAGACATTTTACCATGGGTATGATATGCACAACACAACTCAAATCAAGTATCATACTAAAAAATGAGAAGTAAACATGAGAACATGTATATCAAACATCATATTATCAATATCAACAAAACCCATTTAACAAACTCAACAAAATAAACCCAACCCATATTCGAACATCACATTTTCAAATCTCAACAAAAACTCAGACATCAAAAAATCAAAGGCTATAAACATGAAATACTTTGAGAAAAATGGAAAACCCATACCTTTTCTTGAAGTTTGAAGAAGAGATGATGAAGAAAATGGTGGATTTTTGAGAGAAACACGGTGAGTTTGTGAGAGAGATGAATGGAAAAGACAATGAATAGTCAAAATAAGCGAGGGAAAAACTATCCTTAAAGCGCAAAACACACGATTTTCACGACTGAAATGAATCGTGAACAAGTCGCCAAAAACCCCTGAGACAAAATTTGAAAAATTTGTCTAAATGTTTTTTGTGACTACAAGGTCCACCCACGAGGAAGTCGCGAAGGGAGCCACAAAATCTTTTGAGTAACCTTCATGATTGGAGCTCCCACTTGCTAACAAGTTGCCAAACTGAGTCGTGAGAAATCTAGAAACCCAAAATTTTGAAAAAAATTATAAGTCTTTTTTGCGACTGGGACTTTAACCCGCTAGTGAGTTGCGAAAACTTTCTGTGTAAGCTCGCGACTAGGGCATGCGACTGGCTTGACCCGTGAGGCAAGTCACTAGAACAGGGTTGCACAGTTTTTGAAATTTTGAAAATTTCAAGATAAAAACACTTCCCAAAAACAACTAAAACACTTAAAAATCTTTTTATGTTTGATCAACATTATAATTGAGCATGTGCAACACATTTAATCAAGTACAATTATACAAATGAATAAGGCATTCATTGAACATAGACATGTGTGATGTGTGTGGGTACCAATGATTAGATAGTTTTTTTGTCTAATATGAAGCTTCAATGATTAATTCAACCAAGTCATACACAATTAGCACGAGGAAAAGTGACCAATCTCAATTATAGAAATATGCATATATGAACTCCCACATAAACTTGATAACATAATTTTGAAGCTTTTCATTTGGCTTCATATAGATCATGACATTTGATCTTTTTGAATCAATACATCTCATTTTGAGATCGATGTCTGAAATTTTTGATATTTCAATTTGATGAACAAGCCTTTGGCTTTTTGGGCATCATATATTTTTCATAAAAGTCGCTTTCCCTTTTTCCTAGTCAAATACTAGTATGTGCGACGGCTTTTGTAGCTCATTATCTCTTTTCATTTTCAGATTTACATTTGTTGAGCTCTTTAAACAAAAAATAAAATAAAATAAAAGAGTGGGAAGATAAATAGGCACAAGTCTATGCAAGTCTTAAGATCAACAAAACCATTGGCTAATCATTCATGACAAGTTTGAAGATCTATTTACAACAATCACATAGATGTCAAGATTTTTCTCACAATGATATGAGTGCATAAAGAACAATTTGCACTCATAAATGCACAAAGCCATTAGTACAACTGTATAAGGCAAAACATGCTTGTGACAATACATAATATTGTCGATCAAACTTTTTGGATTTTCTACTTTTTCTGTATTTTTGGATTTTTGACACAAAAACAAGTAAAGATTGATAAATAAATAAAAAAAAAAAAACATTCAAAGCAAATAGCAAACAAACAAGCAAAAATTTTCAACACTTGCTGGAGAGATAACACAAATCACACAACCAATCAAAGTCACAAAGCATAGGAAGTATTAATGCATGGACATGTTGTAATACTTATGCATGAGTACCTCTCTTCACCCACAAGGCACGTGCATTTGGGGTGATATCCCTAAAGGATTGGGTACTATTCTTTTGGCATTCAAACCTTTTGTTGAAGCTTGTCAAGCATGTGGTGAATGCATCAATCATCTTCATTACATCTCTAATGTTAGACACAGCTTCTCCCCCTTTCGATTGCTTGGATTTCCCTTTATCCTTTCTTTGTCCACTTGGTCTTTGATAGTTGCCATTCTTTAATGCCCAAAGCTTATAACAATTCAGTCTGGTGTGTTCTTGAATTCCAAAGTGATGGTAGAAATGTTGATTTCTCAGACCTCTTGTGACTTTAGGAGTGATTTCCCTTGAGCCTTAGGTCTGACCACTGATTGGTTAGGAGGTTTAGTCAAAAACCGTTGGTCAGTCACATTCCGCTTCTTCTCCGCCTTCACTTTCTCAATAGTAGTGATTTCCACCATTGGTTCCTTAGCTTTCACAAACTTCATTTCCTTGGATATACTGGCAGCCAAACTGCTCTCTCCAGTGTATCCCAATCTGCTTCTGTCGGAGAATGGTTTTTGATGAGCAAGTACATCATCAAGCTTTTTGGAGGAAACCCGCTCTACTTTAGCATTCACTTGAATCACTTCAAGCAAAAGGAATTTGATTTTTGAATAAGCTTCGGTTAACTCTCCATTCAGCGTTTCCATTTCACATTTGGTCTCCTTATATCGTACTAGAAGACTTCTATAATCTTGTTCTGCCCTCTTCATCTTTTTAATGGCTGCCTTAGCCACTTTTGCATATTCACCGATCTTCTCAAGGAGGGAATTATAGGTCTCTTGCAGTCCCATTGTTCTTTGATCTTCCTCATCATCAGATTCCTCTACTATCCCTATTAACTCCAATTCAATGTGCTCACCAAGCTCTTCCACTAGTGCACTTAAATCATTCGAAGATTCCATAGGAGCAATGGTTATGAATACAAAAAAGTTTCCCTCTCCATCACAGCTTTCATTTGAATCTGAATTAGAGGAGTCGGAGTCACTAAGAGTAGTGGCATACACTTTGCCCTTCGCTCTCAGGTAATTGGGACACTATTTCTTGAGATGTCCATGTCCGTTGCATTCAAAGTGCGCGATTCCTTGAGAGGGTTAAGAGTCCTTCCATTCTTTCCTCTTGAAATCCTTTTTCTCCTTTCCAAAATTTGGGAATTTTCCATTCTCAGCAAACTTTCCATTCTTCTTGAACTTTAAGAACTTTCGGAAATTCTTCACAAGATATGCCACATCTTTATCGACCTCATCCTTATCTGATGAGTCGTGAGTTTCCACCCTCTCATTGATCATCTTTAGAGCAAGAGATTTGCTTTTCCTCTGTGAAGGTAGAGACAGCTCATATGTTTGAAGTGAGCCAATTAATTCTTGAACTTTGATATCATCAAGGTCCTTGCTCTCTTCAATTGCTGTAACCTTTGCATATAAGCTTTCCGGCAATGATCGAAGGATATTTCTAACAATTTTTGAGTCCTCTGTCTTTTCACCCAAGTTGAACTTGCCAATAACCACCTTATTCAACATAGAATGAGTCGAATGACTCATCTTCACTCATTTTCAACTCTTCAAATTGAGTGGTTAGCATTTGCAAATCAGTGTCCTTTACTTTCTTCGTGCCTTCATAGGTGGTCTTCAATATTTGCCACACCTCCTTGGCAATTGTTACATGAGAAATCTTGTGAAACTCATCTGGAGAAACACCACAAAAAATAGCATTTAATGCCTTGCTATTTGCATTAGCTGCCACGAGGGTTGCCTTGTCCCATGTGGATTTGGCAGCCTCCGGCCTAGTCCATCCTACATCTACTGCATCCCAAATAGTCCCATTGATTGAACATAGGAATGCCCTCATCCAGACTTTCCAAAAGGCATAGTTGCTACCATCAAAATATGGGGGAGCATTTAGCGATTGAGATTGATCCATCTCAAACGGGGTCAAGGATCGCACTTAGGTAATTAAACCACAACAAGTGCTCCCACTTTGATACCAATTGAAAGTTCAAATAGAGTGTAAAACACCTATGAACATTTAGACCCCCAATTTACAAGTTACCAACATAAGCTTATAATCAAACAATATATGTGCGGAATATGAAAATAAGCTAAAATAGAATTGGTAAAACAATTTAAACCAAAATTAATCACAAACCACAGTAGTAATTAAAAGGTAAAGATTAAGGGAAGAGAGATGCAAACACAAAGACAACACAACGATGTGTTATTGAAGAGGAAATCGAAGTCCTCGACGAAAAACCTCTTCGCCACTTTCCAAGCGGTCAATAATTCACTAGAGAATAAAGTTGGGTTACATGAATAGCAGAAGACCCTCCAAGCCTAATCTACCCAGTGCACCTAAGCCCTCCAAGCTTCTTGCTTCAACAGGGTTATGCCGAACCTTATATTCTTTAGCTTACTGGATCCCGCAATCGCCCATTGCATCAACCAAAATGAATTGGTCCCTTCTGAACTGCTTCCCAAGTACCAAAATACCTCGTCACAGATATGGGTATGGTGAAATAAGGATTTGGCTAATGTACCTCTCAAGGATGTATCAATGGAAAGGGTGAGAGTAAAGGAATTTGGAGAATCAAAGGATGAAGATTGTGGATGAGTCAATCTTTTTTTTCTCTAGGGTTTCTCTCTTAAAATTCTCTCTGGAAACTCTCTACATTTTGTGGGTATAAGGCTATTTATAGTAGGGTGTGTATGGAATGCGAAGAGTTAGTTACAACCAAATAGGGTGTTTTGGCGACTTGAGCTCGTGACTGGAACGAGTTGTGAGTTGGAGTCGCGAGCTAACTGCTTGGCCAGACTGGATGTTTTGTCCTATAGTGCAATAGCTGGCGTGATTCTTCAGCTCCCCTGCATGTTTCACACGTGTGCGTCCTTTGGCGACTCGCCAATCGCGGGCCAGTTTCGAGATCCAGTCGTGAGGCTTTTCTTAAGTGTACATTTTTGAGCTTTTCTTCACACTCTCTCACACACTACCCTTACATGATTCCCACCTAAATACAGGGTTTCTAAATGCTGAATTACAGGCAAATTTGGCATGGAATAAAGCCAACAAAATGATTGAATAATTTCAATCTTACATAAATTATCGGGGAAAATCCCACCCTAGATTGGCCTACTAATCAACCTTGAGGTCTTGCAACTCGCTAAAAATTAGTTAAGTGGCTCAATTCCTCTAGAAATAGGCCATTTAAAGTCTCTTAATGACCTTTCTTTGTATACCAACAATTTCAATGGATGCATTCCTACTTCATTAGGTAATTTGAGCTATCTGGCTGACTTTTCTCTCAATAGTAATTTCTTTTCGTGTTCATTCCTATATCTTTAGGTAATTTAAGCAACTTGGCTTATTTGTACCTTTATGATAATCAACTTTCTGGTTCCATTCATCCACAAATTGGAAACCTTACCAATTTAGTTGAACTTGACATAAGTAACAATAGTTTCAAAGGTCCCATCCCTTACAGTATTGCAAAATTTGAAAAGCTAACTTTGTTGCGTATGAACCAAAACCAGCTCTCTGGCTCCATCCCTTAGAAATTGGAAATCTAAATTCTCTCATATTCTTAAGCCTTGAAACAAATCATCTTCTGGTTTAATTCCCACATCTTTAGGTTCTCTTAGAAACTTAACTGTTTTAAACTTGTACAACAATCAACTTTCTGTTACCATTCTTGAAGAATTAGGAAACTTGACACCCATAATTGATCTTGAACTAAGTAGAAATCAGTTGAATGGTAATATTCCAATTTCCTTTGGTAGGTTGAGTGGCTTAAAAGCTTTATACCTCAGTGATAACCAACTTTTTGGTCCCATTCCGCCAGGGATTGGAAACTCAATGAAGTTGACTGCTTTGTTGCTAGATGCAAACCACTTCACTAGCTTTTTGCCTCAAAACTTATGCCATAGTGGGTCTCTCCAATTACTAAGAGCAAACAACAACGATATCACAGGTCCAATACCAAAAACCTTGAGAAACTGTAGAAACTTAATTAGAGTCTGCCTTGAAAGAAATCAATTATTTGGAAATATATCTAAAGATTTTGGTGTCTACAAAAACCTACAGTACATGGACCTAAGTTACAATAGATTTTATGGTGAAATCTCACACAACCGGGGCAAGTGCACACAACTAACCACTCTAAAGATTGTTGGGAACAATATTTCTAGTCACATACCACTTGAAATTGGAGACTTAGTTCAACTCCAATTACTTGATCTTTCTTCTAACCACTTGGTTGCGGAGGTTCCAAAGGATTTTAGACTTCTTTGTCAAAGCTGATGTTGAATGGCAATAAACTTTATGGTGGTTTACCCTTGGAGCTTGGGTCATTTATAAATCTTGAGTATCTAGATCTATCCACTATAGGTTTGGCAAGGCAATCCTGAGAAATATAGGGAGCCTTTTGAAACTACATTACTTAAATATTAGCAACAACAAGTTTATCCTTAACATTCTAGTCCAAATGTGTGAATTAGCTCATTTGTCCCAACTAGATTTAAGCCTTAACTCACTCGAAGGAGAGATACCTTCACAAATCAGCAATCTTGGAGTTGTTGAATGTATCCCATAATAACTTCTCAGGTTTCTTTCTAGCTACTTTCGAAAAGATGCATGGCTTGTCGTTTGTTCACATAACCTACAATGAGTTGGAGGGTCCTCTTCCCAATAGCCAAGCATTTCATGATACTCAGGTTGAAGCATTACAAGGTAATAAAGATTGTGTGGAAACGTTATAGGATTGCAACCCTATGAGGTAGGGCATATCTCATAGAAGGGAAATAAAATCATTTTCCCTCTCTTGGGAACAATTTCACTTGTATTGGTATTCCTAGGAATATTCTTCATTTTAAAAGGAAAATGGCAAAATCCACAAGAAAATCAAAACACATACACGGACAAGGAAGAAGTGTTTACAATATCAACTTTTGATGGAAGAACAATGTACTAGGAAATCTTTGATGCAACCTAGGGTTTTGATGCTAAGTTTTGCATTGGGGAAGGAGGATATGGAACCGTCTATAAAGCCCAGCTAATATTTGGAGACACATTTGCAGTTAAGAAACTCACATCCTTGTGTGATGGTAATATTTCACAACAAAAAGAGTTCTTAAATGAGATAAGCGCATTAGTAGAAATCTGGCATCGAAATATTGTAAAATTGCATGGCTTTTGTTCACATTCATGTTTCTTAATTTTAATTTACGAGTAGCTTGAAAAGGGTAACTTGGCCTCAATTTTGAGCAATGATGGAGGAGCTAAAGAATTGGATTGGAATAAGAGGGTGAATATCATCAAAGGTGTGGCTCACACTTTGTCTTACATGCACCATGATTGTTCACCACCAATTGTTCATAGGGACATATCAAGCAAAAATGTTTTGCTGGATTCAGAGTACGAGGCTCATGTTTCAGACTTTGGCACAGCTAAGATTCTTAATCAAGACTCATCCAATTGGACTTCACTTGTCGGCATATATGGATTGTTGCACTAGGTAATGTACTTGTTTAGTCAATATAGAATATAGATCATATGAATACATTGGCATAATATTCTACTTTGTTTAGAGCTTGCTTATACAATGAAGATAACTAAGAAATGTGACATGTTTAGCTTTGGAGTTTGGAGTTATTGAAGTGATCAAAGGTAGGCAACCTGGTGTAATCATCTCCATTCTAGTTGCTTCAATTGTGGAGGATAATTTCTTGTTGAATGATTTGTTAGACGCCTTCCACCTCCCACTCTTGAGGTTGAGAATCAACTAATACTCATCAGAAAGTTGGCAATTGCATGCTTGCGTGATAATCCAAAATCTAGGACAACTATGCATATGGTCTCTCAGATTTTATCAAGTCGAAATGCACTTTCCTAGAGCCATCATAGTCTGACTAGGACAAGCAAGGATATGAAATAAGACACTATATTCTGTCAAATTTATGTTGTTGAAGGAAATTGTTTGTTTAAGATTATGTAATGCCTAGATTACTACTAGTTGTTTAATTGCAAGTATTAACAGTGCGCTCCTAGTAATACAGATTTCAAGGCATTATGATTATACATGTATGATTAGCTATTTTTAGGATTTTTGGCCCTGATAGAAACAAAGTTAACCAACTCTTGACCAAGTAATTAATTAAATTACTTATGCTTTAGATTTGAATTGAATAGCAACACACGAACATGGATCACTCAAAGACACCAAAATGATGACCTGAGAAAACTAATGAAATAAACTATTTCATAGTAAAATCTTGGGGGATTTAATCAGCAATACCTAAGTCAACAAATCCACTAGAATATTATTGAAGCATAAAAAAAGGTTAACCCTAAATCTAATGCTACTTCTTGTAGAACTTACTAACGTGACCACACACAGCTTAAAGACTATAGGTTCTTCTATTCTCAACTTGTTGCATGTGAATGTACACTAAAGACTCCAGTAACTTGAATGTAAACTGGATGCAAAAATTTCACTTTTATTATAGGATCTTTTGAATAAACATAGGTCTTTGGTTGATGCTTCAAGAATGGTTGGAAAATTTCAAATATGTGTATAATACACTACTCTCATGTAGTCTTAAAAAACATGCTCTAAGGCTTGCTTATATAGTGTACATAAGATGCAACTAGCTTTAGATCAAATGGCTGACAAACAATACTGAGAATCCAATTAGCATGATTCTCGATCAGTTGAGATATGCAGTCAATTGGTCAACTTAAGTAACTCTCGACAGGTCAAGTTGGTGACAAAATCCTGTGCAATAATAGTCCAGTTCATGTTTCTTGATTCGTTTGAACCTTGGTTTGTCTTGTACTATGAATTACTTCGATACTGATTTAGGAGACAACCTAGATTATAATTGTTACAAATGTTCATGACTAGTCAACCTAAAAATATAGACTTAACAACCTCCCCCTTGGACAATTCCTGACAAAAAACTTTACATCAAGACTCAAATACAATATAGCCCAAAGAAAACTTATATCCCTACAAACTACACAATCCTAGGAAGCTGCAAGGAGGTTGACTGTCTTGTGTAGAGATTACTTACCTTTTCCTTAGACACTAAAATAAAGCATAAACGCATATGTGGAAATAAAGATAGATAAACAATATTGATTACAATGATATATAAATAAATACTACAAAAAAAAAAAAAACAAAAATAAAGGCATGTGAGTCAACATAAGTAGCCAGATACCAATTGTTAACCAACAACCAAAAACTAAACATAAAGCATAGTGTATCAAAGATTTCAAAAAAGAAAAAGTAAAAGGTGCAAGTCCCAAATAAAAAAGAACAAAAGTTTTAGAAATAAAATAACATAATCAAATAAAAGTCTCCTCCTCAACACAACATCTCCCCTTTCTGCCATGATGTACAAAGGGTCACGTGTAATGCCCTAAACTCAGATAAGGTCTAAAGAGTGTGAATCCTCACGTGTAACACCTTGTTGACATGGTTGTGTAGTTCCCTCTTTGGAACCTAAAGGTACACTCCCTTGTTAAGGAGCTCCCTCTTTGGAACCTAAGTTATAAATGTAGTTTGATAGTCAAAACCATCTTTATGAAACCCCTAAATTAGTAAATACCACTTTCCTTATGCATCCTGCAAAACCAACAACTTTGTGCTCCAAAAAGGTCATTAATTAGAACCTAACAATTACAAAAATATCAATTCACACGAATCACCGTTGTAAAATCTAGTCTAATGCTTTAATTAATAGTATAAATCTCGAAATACTAATATTTCCAAATATTCCATTAATTTACATGCTATCCAATTCACCTTCAACGTGAATATCCAATTGTTCTAACCTATGAAATTCCAAATTCTATTGTTTATCACACACAGAAACACACACACACACACACACACACACACATATATAGATCTTTGCCAAAGCATGCACATTATTCACCTTCCCTATAGGAATCATTTCACTCTTAGATGATTTTCTGGAAGACTCGATTTAAAATTCATTATAGGTTTTGAGAAGGGGCTATGTTCTGCATGTCATTAAAATGTTAAGGAGGGGCAGGTTGTTGACCCGGTAGACAAGTTTCCAAACTACATTACCTGTCAATATGTTGGTTTTGTAGGATTTGGTTATTTCATATTCTTTTCATTTTAAGGCCTATCTACCTAGAATTAGCCATTAATGAGGCCCGACTACCTCCGAACAGCCATAGATTTTCTTCTTGTTTTGGTGTTGCGTTTAGAAGGGGGGGGGGGGGTGTTTGTAATTTTTCAATTGAAGCTAAGTTTTTTCATCTAGTGGTGGAGGAAAATTGAACCTTTTTTGAGTTACGTATCTTTGAGAGGGGTCAGTATTATTCGAGATCAGTTTGTATGGGAAAAAAAGCTTGTCATTGGTTGTTGTCAAAATTGGAGCAAATGGTGTTAGATCGTAATTCTAGACATTTCTTTATGTTCAGAGAGGGCGATATTGTGTATATGTTCCAGAAGTGTTCTAATCCTTTTGGAAATTATATTGTCATGACTGAACTTAAGGTTGGGGGTCGTAGGAGATTGGTGATTATACTAGAAGGACAGGTGATGCGTGGTTGGAGAGGGTTCAGCTTTGAGTTGGGAGTTTAATAACACCCAAAAAAACCATTGAAAATCTTAGATGGGATGCACAAGTAGCTGTAATCTATTGTGAATGTTTCTTGTTCTTTTGTAGCAGTGATTATAGGAGAGAAGCAAAAGACTATTGTGGCTTCGGATTCTAGGCCTCTAGCCATTGACAAGGGAAAAAGTATCATTGAAGATCCTTCGTTAGTTGTACAAAATCCAGTGAAAGCAGTACGTGACGAGAAGTAAAGGAACTAGAAAATTTTCTAGGGGGGAAACTGATGAGCAGTGGTGAAGGGCAAGTTTAGAGCATTAAAATTCACGAGAAATTAGTGGAAAATTTTCAAACAAGATCACCGTTATGATTTGATTCAAAATCAAAAGGAAAGAAAGTGCAAAAATATGGGAATCCCAAGTATTAAGAAAGGGATTAACAATTGTGTGCAGTGAAGGAAATAAGAGGTGGGTTCGTTGGGTTTCCAAAAAGGAATAGACAAATTAGTCTATTCAGCAACATCATTCATAACACATACTCAGATGGACCAAGGAGTTTTAAATACAACAGAATAGGCAGTGGGTTCAGTTAAGCCTAGTCAAAGCAATAACTTGGGCCTATCTCAAGCCTAACTAAATGCTGGATCAGCCATGTCACTCATAACACATACCCAGATGGAACAAGGAATGTTAAAAACAAAAGAACTAGTTGAGGGTTAAGTCAAGCCCAGTCACGATAATAAAATGGGCCTACCTCAAAATCAACTAAAGGTTTGGGAAGTTATTACGGCCTATGATAACTTTGAAATCTAGATGAATCTGGGACATTTAGTTATACCGTTTGTTTCCCATAGTAGTTGGGAGTGATAGGCCAAAATGTATTGAACCATCTGTCAAATTAATTAATTAATTATCCAAGTTAATTAATTAAGTCAATTTAACATGCAATAAGTGTGGTAGCACAAACAAATTACTAATTAAACTAAATGCAGCAAAAAATAAATTTGACATAGTGATTTGTTTACGAATAGGGAAAACCTCCAAGGCAAAACCCCACCAGGTGAATTTAAGGTCACCACTCTTGAGAATCCACTATTATCAAAACAAGCGATTACAAGTAAATGGAATCCTAATACCTAATACCAACCTACAGTTGAACCCTTGCCCCAATACCCAATTAGACTTGCAGAGTAGCGGCAATCTCTCATTTCAATGCATGAATCCCAGTACGTGACTAACCAATCGATGCACGGATCCCAGTACATGACTAACACACCAACTTGAGGAAGTTGTTGGCTGTAAAGTTATTTAGTTCATCAACATGAAGATTGGAAGCTCCTTGGTCACAAAACCCTAGGCATAAAGATGCAGTAGCTTCTATAGAGTGAAAGATGAACTAGAACAGTTCCTGTCTCCGGTCACAATATGTGTGCAACAACAATTGGAACAACTTGAGATGGCTTTTAAAATAATCCTTATATATGTCTAGGGTTGTGAGAAAAGAAACCCTACACAAATACTCAAGGATATGTGTGTAATTAGATTTGGAAATTTTGATTTTGTAATTCTTGACAGATACATCTTGTGTCAAGTTTCTGTCGAGCTTCAATATTAATCCTTGATAGACATGATTTTGTTGAGACATCTGTCGAGCTTTAATGAACAGCACTTCTTCACTTGTTTCTTGGTCAGACTTGCATGACTTCAATACTAAACTTGAACACTTGTTTCTTGAAGTATTAAACCCTTCCTAGATTTACCTAATTACAAGTAAAGTGTGTTTTGTCAAATGATTAGCCAATTACATCAAATATGTCCCTAACAATCCCCTTATTTGGCAATCCGTGATAGAACCACAACAAAAAAATGAATCATGAGAGAAGTCTTAGATCACTAAACTCATAAATCACTTGTTGAAATACAAAACAAATCTAACCCTAACACAAACTCTTGAAAAACTTTGCAAGAAGAGAGTTCATGGCATGGTAGACTTTAACAACTTGTCTTTTTGAAACACTTAGGGATGCGATTCCCAGACACACGTTTGCGTTTCAGATTATTTTTTATTTTATTTTTTCCCAGCCGTAACTTTTTGACTTTTCTCCTATGAACAGTGCTCCCATACACTATTCACAGGTCCCACAAACTACACTTTTCAGCCACTTTTTCATTAAAAATGTGTCCCACGGTACTATTCACACATTTAAACATTATTTTGCTACAGTGTTTTTCAGTTTTCATTTTTCAATTTTCAGCTGTATCCAAACGTACCCTCAAACAAAACTAATCAAGGCATCTTGTGTGAAATAGAAATAAAAGATTGCATACATAAAGAAACATGTGTATAAAGAGACAAAAGAAACAACACATGGAGAGATAGGTGAAAATGCATACATCATCATATATATATCAAAAGATAAGTACAATGTATGTCAAGAGATAAATGGTCACAAGACCAGTATACATGAGGTAAAAGTAAAGAAAGAAAAGGAATACATAAAAACCTCACTCCATCCCTCAAAAACTGTATAGACACTCCCCCTAACAGAAAATTTCCTATACTAAATCTTCTCCTAAGTACAAGACTACTCTCAACCCAAAACAACTCCCTCTTTTTGTCACAAATGACAAAGGGCAAGTCACTAAGTGGTCGTCATCTCATCATCGCTAGAAGAGATAGCTTCCTCATCATCTCCAGCATCACTATCCTTATCCATTGTAGCCTCTGGAGAAGGAGATGGAGCGAAGCCATAAAGGTGAACCTGTCGTTGTGCTTTACGACCGACATGAGTGTTCACTTGAGACAACTCATTAGAAAAAGTGTTAAGACGAGTATCCATGCACTAAAGCTGCACCATGATAGCCTCCAAGGTCACATTACCAGCTGAGGAAGAAGAAGCAGAGGTAGAAGGACCAGCAGAAGCTGCAAGACCGATAGACTCTACATGTGGCCACTTTGGTTGAAGCTGAGCCTCGCTCCATCGAACAGAATCAACGCTAATGGCTCCCATGGTGGTGAAGTGAGGAGAATCAGGAATGGGAACGGATTAGTGGCGAAGGATCCGCGTGATAGCGGAAAGAAAGATGAGCTTATCATGGGTCGCTGTATCCTGATAGGCATCAAGGATAGAAGTGATGAAGTGAGAAAGGAAGTCTATAAAAAGGTCCTCCATTAGAGCAAGAAGAAAACGAGTACGAGGCTCAGTGATGGAGTTATGGTGAGACAACGGAGTAAGAGTAAATGTTATCACCATGTTAAGAAATCTCGAACCTTTTGCAAAGCTCGAGCATAGAGTGTTTAGCTTAACACCCCATGTGGAAAGCGTCTCACAAAAATGAGCCAAGCTCGTCTCTGGACACAGTCCTAAGATGATCATAGCTGGGGTAGCCAGGATGCGCTACCCTCGAAACATGTTGTACTTCGGATATAAGATTTGAAGTAACTATGATACATAGACCTCGGACATATGTAGAAAATCAAGGCACAGAGGTATTGATATCGTGTATATTGGAGTAAAACTCCTGTATAAACACGATGGGACACCTCACAGGACTCTCAAGTAGAGAAGCCTAACCCTAGGTTCGAATGACGACAGGAAGAGGAATGTCAGAAAAGTCTGACAGAATAACCTGGCATTTCGAATGAACACCATGTCTCTAAAAGTTCTCCAGGAAGTCCTTTCGAGCCTTCTCATCATGGAACCAAACGTGAGAGGGAAGATCAGAAGAAGAAGAATTGGAACCTTGAAGAGGATTTCGGCTAAGAGTGGATTTACGCGCTTTGGGAGCCATGTGCAGTCTATTTGAGAGAGAGGGAGAGAGAAAACGCATCACAACCCAGAAAAAGAAAGGAAAGAAAAGATACGTATGCTTGAAATATGCATGAACATGTGACGTGTAAAATTTAAGTGCATCATGGGCAAAACCCAATCCAAACCTACTAGCACACAATCCGCATTTAATCAAACACACATCTAAAATGCATGAAACATGGTTATAATGCAATGAGAATTCAATGCATGATCATATAACATCAATTTCACAAAACCCAACCCAAAAATTTTAGGAAAAACTCAAAAACCCCAAAAATTTTGAGAACCCCCAAAATATAGGTCAAAATGCATGAAATGCATGAAAAGATGAGATGAAGAACACTTACCAAGGGATTTGATCTTGATATGGGCCGAAATGAAGGTGGGTTGAAGGATTTGAGTGAGAAAGATATGTTTGGAGGGAGAGAAAAATATTTTTTGTCGAAAGAGAGAAGAGAAAATGAAATTTGATTCGCGCTCAGCCCTTATATAGAAATCGCAGCTTGATGGTTCGAAGTATCTGTCAAGATTTGTTGAGCATTAAATCTCGACAAAAATGAATTTGTTGAGGTGCTGTTGAGGATTTGTCAACAGCAAAAATATAGCTGTTGAGAATTTATTGGCCATACCGAAGGTTTCTCGATGGATTGAAGAAGCTGTCGAGATGCTGTCAAGATTGCGTGAAGAAAAACCCAGAAATCTCGATGAATCGAAGATCTGTCGAGATACTATCGAGACTGAAGAAAGAGGGGCTCAATAGAAGAGAATCTGTTGAGGATTTGTCGAGAAGCTGTCGAGCTTGAAGAAAAGGAGTTTTTGAAAGAAAGGAAAAACACAAAGAGATGAATGCAAAAAGCAAGCTACTCAAACATAGATCCAATCAACATATTAAGCTCTCAAAAATGTCTCTCAACATAATATGCAAAACATTCAAGATCCAAAACACACACACACACACACACACACACACACACACACACAAAACAAGTTTAACCAATTTTATATTTTAAAAACAAGTTAAGACAGTTTAGTGAGCATATATTAACATATGTATTCCTTGTTATGGCTAAATCACGCTGTACTTGCACATGTATCAAAAGTAGCAAAGAGTTCTTGTATGTTGTGAGTGAAAATATAGCAAGATTGCACAAGTTTCTCATAGTATGACGATTTGAGATATGAGAAAATCAAATACACTCACACGCAATCATAACTGCCTGATGGGGACTATCACCTTCGAGGTACATCATATAACTCCCACAACTCCAAGAAACACGCTTGCAACCATATTTAAATGTTAGGATTAGTGCCCTTAAATCCTATTGTTTGATGCTATATGTAATATTATGTATGACATTATGTATAACATGATGTATGACTAAATATTGTAATTAATAAAGCTGTTTTATTATTATCAGAAATAATGGTAACATGAATATTCGGACTTTATCATATAGTCCATCAGATGCATAGTATGTGGTTTATGTGAAAAGTCACAGAAGATATAAATCACAAGTTCTTTGTAAACTCAGAATTTAGTTCATAGTCGGTGATGAAATTTGGTGTTTCATCTACGAAAACTATAACATATCAACTAAGATGATTTTTCTTGATCATGGAAGTGGTGACTTCTAGTTGATATGTTGATATGTTTTAAGAGTTAAGATATATTAAACTGGACCGCTGTGAGATTTATTATTCTTGTAACGACTGTCAATTGAATAATAAATCTCACGACTTATATTAACATGAGCTCTTAACCCTGAGAGAATAATGGACCTGATCATGGAGTGTAGGTTCCTTTGATATATCAGGAGTGAGATCTTAAGTAACGGTCAAAACCTCGGTATGTTGGGCAGCCACATTTAGTATTGATGGAACATATATTCTTAAGATGGAATTCATAGTCTCTTCACAGAGATATAAAATATTCCTTTAAGATAAGTTTAACGGGTTCAGTTATTCAGAGAGTTGGGCCTAACCACTTTAGTAAGAAATTACTAAAATATATATTTATGAAATTGGATTTCATAAATATATGGTGAATAACTTAAAAGGATCAAATCGGGTACTCAAGGATTAAGATGTAGTAATTTACAAAGTGGCAGTCTACATTTATGACTTTGTATTACTACAAATATTTTATGAAGGAGTTGCATGTACAATAAAGTCTTAGGACATAATTTATAGATAAGGCCTAGAGTGCAACTATATTTATATAGTGGTATTAAATATAGTTAATGGTAACTTTGGACTTGTCAAGAGTTGACAGAAAAGCCCAAGGCCCATTCGAGCTAGTGTCTTATTGGTCCCTTTTGGTTTCACTCCAAGTCACATACTAGAGCCCAATTGGAAAGGCCTAAAAGGCTAGCCCAATTAGATAATCAGATATGCGGTGAGAAACATACAAAATTTTCATGAACATGAAATGGTGTATGTGAGTGTTGGACACACTCTCTAATTCTCTCTCGAACAAATTCACATTACTAATTGAGAGACCACATATCTTGGGCATTAGTGGAATTGGAGTGAAGGTTAAAAGTATTCCCAAGTGCTTACAATCTTTGATTTGAAATTCAACACACCAAGGTACACTCTCTTGTTCTCATATTATGAAATTTACAAGCACATATTATCTATTACGAATGAAATAGATTTGTTATTTTTCCGTGGCGCACATGCATTTTCCATCAAATGGTATCAGAGTGGGCTTCAATTTTGAATTGTATAACATGTTTTGTGAGTTTTGGAATTAGAGATTATAGTTTCATGTTGTTAGAAGATTATGCATTTAATTTTCTGCATGGTTGTTGAAACTATTTTTGATAAAAACTGAAATTGGTGTCATGATGTTGTTTAAATTTGAATTTAAGTATGTCAAATTGATCTTTAAGGCTACAGCATCAATGAAATTCAGTTTTGATATCATTCTCTGACTATCATGTTCGTATGTTAGTTGTTTGTTCAAGAAAAACTGTAGAAAACTGCCTTAGAAATTTTTTGGAAATTCGAGTTTCACAAGTTTCGATCGATCGAGTGAAACAGTGATTAGACTTTTTAAATAGATTGATTTTCGGTTGCTAGTTGATCGATCGAATTTGTTTTTTGATCGATCGAGAGGCAATCTATCAATCGTATAAGTTAGGTGGTCAAGTTCAAATTTTTTAATTTTTTCGACTAATCGAGGAATACATTCGATCGATTGAAATCTGGGAATTCAGAATTTTTTCTAAGTGTTTTCACATGTATAAAGAGCAAGACTATGTGTAATTAGATTATGCATGTTTTAAATTTAAAAAACCTTTATTTTAAAACATCTAGTGGAAGAGAGATACAAGGGTTGAATCTCACGGCCTCCATTGTTGGTTCACAGTAGTGTGAAATATATACTTTTTCTTTGCTTCGAGCTTAGCATTCCATGCGGAGAGTATTTGTTTCATGGTCCTACAAGAATGAATTACTTGGTTTATAGTGGTTTGATCAAACACCTTGTCTTAGTCTCGAGCTTCGCATTCCATGCGGAGGGTGTTTTGTATCATGGTACTACAAAATAAGCCTGTTAAGGGGATGAAATGTGGCTACACATGATTCTAGACAATGGTATACACTACACTAAATATTATAGTATCCTCTATGCTAAGTTCTTACTATTATTATTTAGAGGCCAAATGTAAAAAGACATATTATTAATGTTTGATAAGAGTTATCGTGATAGCACTAATAATGAGAATAGTTCTCATTCAATCATAGTATTCAATGTTCACTCTATGCTGAGGGATATTGAATATGGGATTTGGTTGTCGTTGCATATATTATATTATGGTTTTGTTAAGGTTTCATATTATATGTTTATATGCTAAATTGATAATGTCTAGTTTACTTATTATATTCATGTTTATTATTTTCAGATTTGAACATGGCATCATTTAGCCCACTTGTAACTATTCTTAATCAAAACAAACTAACTGGATCCAACTATGTTGATTGGAAAAGAAATTTGGACATTGTTCTTACTGCTGAAGAGCAAAAATATGTGCTTACTAAACCATGTCCAAGCTTTCCTTCATTTGATGCTTCACCTGAGGAAAAACAGCGATATGATCGTTGGCAGAAATCTAATGAGATGGCCAAGTGCTACATCATAACATCTATCTCAAATGTTCTACAGCATAAAATGCAAGATGTAGAACTAGCTTCAGACATCATGCTAAGTCTGAAGGAGATGTTTAGTGAGCAAGGCCGTTCTGCAAGACAAAAGACCATGAGGCAAATTTATAATACCAAAATGGCTGAATGTAGTTCAGTAAGGGAGCATTGTCTTACAATGATCTCTAATCTGAATACATTGGAAGTTTTAAGTGCCGATATTGATGGAGAATCCCAAGAGGATATGATACTCCAGTTACTACCAGAATCATTCAAGGAATTCAGACTTAATTACAATATGAACGAAGATTTACTCTTTGTCTGAATTAATGAATGAATTGGTAGCGGTGGAAGGCATTCTTGATACTACTAGTGTTAATGCCAATATGGCTGAAGCTTCTACTTCTCAACCTAAGTCGAAAGACAAGGGTAAGAAAAAGAAGAAAAAGGACTTCACCAAGCATGAGAGTAAACAAATTGCCTTAGGGGTTGCTGATAAAGGAAAGAAGCTCAAAGGAAAATGTTTTCATTGTGGTGAGAAAGGACATTGGAAGAGGAATTGTCTAATATTTAAGGCTGCCAAGAATAAGGGTATGAAAAATACATTCCTTCTTGAAATATGTTTGGTACAGAATCCCACGGATTCCTAGTGTGTAGATTCAGGTTGTACTAAACATATATGCAATTCCTTGCAGGAGTTCTAGGAGACCAGAAAGCTTAAAGAAGGGGAGTTGTTTCTTACTTTGGTTGATGGGAGCAGGATTTTGGTTGTAGCTGTTGGTGTTTATAATTTATGTTTTGAGTCTAGAGTTTTAATATTGGAAGACTATTTGTATGTACCTAATGTTTGTAGAAATTTAATTTCTACTACTTACTTAGGTAAACATGGATATTGTGTTATCCTTAAAGACAATGTTGTAATAAAGAAGGGTAAAATGTTTATATGTTCTGGCAATATTGTGGATGGTCTTTATATTTTAACTCCTGATAAGCATGAATTATATAATTTTGAATTAGATAATGACTCTCATGTAAAATTATTAAAGAGAAAGATTCCTTCCACTAGTGATGCATATCTTTGGCACTTGCGTTTAGGTCATATTAACTTAAATAGGATTCAAAGACTGATCAAAGATGGTCTCTTAGAGCCTATGGACTTTGATGAATCTCCAGTTTATGAATCTTGTTTGGAAGGTAAAATGACCAAACAACCTTTTAATGCAAAAGGTAGAAGAGCCCAAGATTTTCTAGAACTAATACATTCAGATTTATGTGGTTATATGTCAATTCAAGCAAGAGGTGGTTATGAGTACTTCATCACTTTTACCGATGATTACTCTAGATTTGGTTATGTGTACCTAATGAAACGGAAGTTCGAAACCTTTGAAAAGTTCAAAGAGTTTAGGGCTGAAGTTGAGAATCAATTAGGCAAACGCATAAAGGCCATTCGATCTGATCGCGGTGGTGAATACCTTCTTGGGGATTTCAAGGATTACTTAACTGAAAATGGGATAGTATCCCAATTGACTGCACTTGGAACTCCACAACAAAATGGTGTAGCGGAAAGAAGGAATAGGACTTTTTTAGATATGGTTAGGTCCATGATGAGTTTTTCAACTTTACCAATTTCTTTTTGGGGATATGCCTTAAATACTGCAATGTATCTTCTGAATTTAGTACCTTCGAAGTCTGTTCCTAAAACACCTGTAGAATTGTGTAATGGGCGTAAGCTTAGTATGAGACATCTCCATATTTGGGGTTGTCCATCACATGTGTTGAAAGGAAAGTCTGACAAGTTACAATCTAAAACAAAAGTGGTTTTCTTTGTAGGGTATCCAAAAGAAATTGTTGGAGGTTTATTCTATAGTCATAAAGATAATAAAGTGTTTGTTAGCACAAATGCCAAATTCTTGGAAAATGAAAACCAATAGATGAAACTAGGGATGATGTGGCTGTATTAGATACACCACAAGATACAACTCATGAGATGTCTAGTACACAGGTGCCTTGTCATAGTGGGAGAATTGTTCGGCCTCCTATAAGATTCATAGGTTTAGGAGAAACTTATGAAGCTATCTCAGAAGAGGCTGAATTGGATCCCTACACTTATGAAGAGACTATTAATGATATAGATGCACATCATTGGGTCCAAGCTATGAAATTAGAATTAGATTCCATGTATTCCAATCAAGTTTGGGATCTTGTAAAGGCGCCTAATGGCATTAAACTTGTTAGTTGCAAATGGATTTACAAGAGAAAGAGAGGGATAGATGGAAAGGTTGAAACCTTTAAAGCAAGGCTAGTGGTGAAAGGGTATACACAAAAAGAAGGTATTGATTATAATGAAAACTTTTCTCTAGTAGCAATGCTTAAATCTATCAGAATTCTCTTATCCATTGCTGCTCATTTTGATTATGAGATTTGACAAATGGATGTCAAGACTGCGTTTCTTAATGGCAATCTTGATGAGGAAATCTATATGATGCAACCGGAAGGTTTCATAGCAAAGAACCAAGAGCATATGGTATGCAAGTTGAAAAGGTCCATTTATGGACTTAAGCAAGCATCTAGGCCATGGAACATTAGGTTTGATCAAGCAATCGAATCATTTGGTTTTGAACAAAATCTTAATGAACCATGTGTGTACAAAAGACATCAAGATAATGTAGTAATGTTCCTAGTGCTTTATGTTGATGATATTCTATTCATTGGAAATGATGTAGGGGTAATGTCATCAGTAAAGGTTTGGTTGTCAAGCCAATTTGATATGAAGGACTTAGGTGAGGCTAACTTTATTCTAGGGATCAAACTTTGGCGAGATCGCAAGAATAAGATGTTAGGCTTATCATAAGCTGGATATATAGATAAGGTTCTAGAACGGTTTAGCATGCAAAACTCAAAGAAAAGATTACTTCCTTTCAGACATGGAGTTCCTCTGTCTGATGACTAAAGGCCTAAGACTTAAGAGGAAGTAGATATGATGAGACAAGTTCCTTATGCTTTTGCAGTGGGAAGTCTCATGTATGCCATGCTTTGTACTAGACCAGATATTTGTTATTCAATTGGCATGGTCAGCCGATACAATCAAATACAGGACCAAAACATTGGCAAGCTGTAAAGCATATTCTTAAGTATCTACGGAGAACGAGAGATTATACGCTTGTTTACCATAGTGAGGATTTGATTCCTATTGGCTATATAGATTTAGACTTTCAATCGGATCTAGATTTCAAAAAATCCACTTCAAGATGTGTTTTCACCTTGGGAGGTGGAGCCATTAGTTGGAGGAGTATTAAGCAATCTTGTATTGGAGTCTCCACCATGGAGGCAGAATATGTTGCTGCTTGTGAAGCAGTAAAAGAAGCTGTCTGGCTCAAGAAATTCCTTTTTGACCTTGGTGTATTGAGGATGGAGCAAGTTCCAATTACATTGTTTTGTGACAATAGTGGAGTGGTTGCACAATCTAAAGATCCAAGGAATCACAAGAAAGAAAAGCACATTGAGAGAAAGTACCACATAATTAGAGATATTATTGCTTGTGAAGATGTGGTGGTAGCAAAGATTAAAAATGCAAATAATCTAACAGATCCCTTTACCAAAGCCTTGCCTCAAAGGACCTTCGAGTCACATTTGGAGGGAATGGGAGTTACATTAGTGCACAATAGTCTTTAGGGCAAGTGAGAGATTGTTAGGATTAGTGCCTTTAAATCCTATTGTTTGATGCTATATGTAATATTATGTATGACATTATATATAACATGATGTATGACTTAATATTGTAATTAATAAAGCTGTTTTATTATTATTATTATTATTATTATTTTTTGGGGAGTGAAAGCTGTTTTATTATTATCTAAAATAATGGTAACATGAATATTCAGACATTATCATATAGTCCATGAGATGCATAGTATGTGGTTTATGTGAAAAGTCACAGAAGATATAAATCATAAGTTCTTTGTAAACTCAGAATTTAGTTCGTAGTCGGTGATGAAATTGGGCGTTTCATCTGCGAAAACTATAACATATCAACTAAGATGCTTTGTCTTGATCATGGAAGTGGTGACTTCTAGTTGATATGTTGATATGTTTTAAGAGTTAAGACATATTGAACTGGATCGCTGTGAGATTTATTATTCTTATAACGACTGTCAATTGAATAATAAATCTCACGACTTATATTAACATGAACTCTTAATCCTGAGAGAATAATGGACCTGATCATAGAATGTAGGTTGCTTTGATATATCAGGAGTGAGATTTAAAGTAATAGTCAAAACCTCAGTATGTTGGGCAGCCACATTTAGTGTTGATGGAACATATATTCTCAAGATGGAATTCATAGTTTCTTAACGGAGAGATAAAATATTCATTTGAGATAAGTTTAACGGGTTCAGTTATTCATAGAGTTAGGCCTAACCACTTTAGTAAGAAATTACTAAAGTATATATTTATGAAATTGGATTTCATAAATATATGGTGAATAACTTAAAAGGATTAAATCGGGTACTCAAGGATTAAGATGTAGTAATTTACAAAGTGGCAGTCTACATTTATGACTTTGTATTACTATGAATATTTTATGAAGGGGTTGCATGTACAATAAAGTCTTAGGATATAATTTATAGATATGGCCTAGAGTGCAACTATATTTATATAGTGGTATTAAATATAGTTAATGGTAACTTTGGACTTGTCAAGAGTTGACAAAAAAGCCCAATGCCCATTGGAGCTAGTGTCTTATTGGTCCCTTTTGGTCCCACTCCAAGCCACATACTAGAGCCCAATTGGAAAGGCCTAAAAGGCTTGCCCAATTAGATAATTAGATATGTGGAGAGAAACATACAAAATTTTTATGAACATGAAATGGTGTATGTGAGTGTTGGAAACTCTCTCTAATTCTCTCTTGAACAAATTCACATTACTGATTGAGAGACCACACATCTTGGGCGTTAGTGGAATTGGAGTGAAGATTAAAAGTATTCCCAAGTGCTTACAATCTTTGTTTTGAAATTCAACACTCCAAGGTACACTATCTTGTTCTCATATTCTGAAATTTATAAGCACATGTTATCTATTACGAATGAAGTAGATCATTATTTTTCCGCTGCGCACATGCATATTTCCATCATTAAAAGCATTTGATTCTTTTTGCTTTTATTTTCTTTGCATATTTTTTTTTTTGAACATATCATGCATGGGCATATATATATAGAGATAAGAAATACCCAATTATGTTAAGCCAAAAACATCACAATTTTGCTATGCTGAAGCACACAGATGTTATACATGATTGGCAGGCTTTAGTGGTGAGATGGTTATTTATTCCTTTCTCTTAGGATTTTCTAGTCCTTCCAATCAAAAAGAGTGATATGAGTATTAAGTGAAAAAGAGACAAACTTAATCGTACTCATCACAAACACGAACTACAAAGCTCACTTGCTTAGTTGTGCATTAAAGTGCTCATCTAAGCTATAATAGATACAAAGTTTAGAAAACTTTGTTTCAATGGTCATCCAAGGTATACAAGTACCAATATACACAAAGCACACACTGTTTTTGTATTTTTTTGATTTTTCAATTTTTTATTTTTATTTTTATGAAAAACAAAAATAAAGCAAAACTGAAAACAAACAAACAAAAACATGTTAAACAAACAAAGCATTAAAACTAGACTAACTTAAAAACAGGAAAGCAAAACAAACAAGAAATGCATAACCATACGGGGGGAGAGAGAGAGAGAGAGAAAGAGAGAGAGAGAGAGAGACTAAATCACTTAGAGCCTTTTTCCTTCCATACCTTGGAAGAACCTTTCCTTTGATTGAACCTTTAAACTAGTGGTGATGGGGAATAAGTGAAACCGTTCAAGTCCAAAAGGAATATAAGGGCATTGAGAAGATCTCTAAGAGGAGCAAGAGAGGATGGAAACTAATTCTAATTTCCAGATGAGTGCATACTATTACTTTGTTGAGTGGCTAACCACTTGTAGCAATTTGGACGAGTATGCCCTAAAGCTTTACAGTGATGATAGAAATGCGGCTTCTTTTGTTGAGACTTCTTATTGTTACCCTTATTGTCTTTCTTAGGCCTAGGGTTTCTAGTCCCTTTCTTCTCTATCTTAGGGGGTGCTCCTAGAATAGATTTTCCTTTGTCTTTGTTCTCACTAGCTATTTCAGTTTTACCATCATGGTTCTCAGAATTAACATCATTAGCAGGTGAGACAAAAACAGTTCTATTGGATGAGGCAATAGTAGAAGAAGAGAAATCATACCCAAAACCAGTTCTGTTAAGAGTTGATTTCTGGAGGCTTAGCATCTCATTGAGCTTTGCATTGGAAGTCCTCTCCAACTGAGCTCTAAACTGGAACAGCTTCACTTCAAGCTTCTTGGTCATTTCAGCCAAGAAATTGTTCTCAAACCGCAGTGCTTTAATGATTTGATTGGTTTCATCAACCTTGGTAGAGAGCTCCTCTCGATCTAGCTCAACATCACTCAGCTTCTTGGTGGCCAACCTATATAGTTTCTCATGCTTCTCAGAAACCTTGTACAATTTGCATAGGCTGTATAGATATCATCTTGATTGTCTATTTTCTCAAAATTAGATTCCACCAAGTCCTCTTCATCATTTACTGTTTCTGTAACCCCTTTAGTAGGATCAACTGTAGTAATGAAGGTATTTAAGATTCCTTTGTCATCATTGTTATCTGACTCAATCTCAAGCTCAGTGTTGCACAAGGTAGCAGTAAGAGCCTTGCTTTTCCCAATTGTTTTAAGATATGTTGGATATTCTTATTTCATGTGTCCAAAACCTTAACATCCAAAGTACTTAAGTCCGGAGGGAATAGTGTACTGATCTCCATCCTTAGCATCCTTCTTTCCTCTGTCTTGGCTTTTGAAATGAGAAGAATTGGATTGCTTACGGTCTTTATCAAATCCTTTTTGCGCTGGCATTCTTCATGAATTTCTTGAGCTGCCTAGTGATGTAGGATTTCATCTTGGTATCTTCATCATCAGAAGACTAATTAGTCTCATTACTTTTGGCCTTCAGTGCCATGCTCTTGCTTTTGCTTCCTTTCCTAATTCGAGTCAAACCTAATTCATAGGTTTGCAAGTTGCCAACTAGTTCCATCAGAGGAATAGAATCAACATCTTTTGATTCTTCAATGGCAGTGATCTTGGCATGAAATCTCTTCAGCAGAGACCTTAACACCTTTCTTACAACCTTGGGTTTGGGAATGGTTTCCCTAAGATTAAAGGTTGAGTTTACTATGTCCTTTGGCTTGGCATAGAACTTATCAAATGACTCATCTTCCTCTATTTTTATCTCCTTAAAGCTAGTAGTGAGCCTTTGGGGCTTTGAATCCTTAACAGCCTTAGTCCCTTCATAGGTTGTCTGGAGGATAGTCTATGCTTCCTTAGTAGTTTTAGTTGAGGATATCTTCTTGAACTCCTCATTGGTCGCTACACTGAATAGTGCATTCAGTGCGTTGCTGTTGAAGTTCGCCGCTTTGATCTTGGCATCATCCCAATTAGTTGGCGCTTCCATTGGCTTGGTCCAGTCAATCTCTACAGCTTGCCACACCTTTACATCTAAAGACTACAAGAAAGCTCTCATGTGTACTTTCTAGTATGCATAGTTAGTGCCATCAAATAAATGAGGTATAATAAGAGATTGTCCTCTATCCATGACAAATAGGGGTCAATGGATCACATAGCAAAGATTAAACCTAATCAGAGTGTGCTCGCTTTGATACCACTTGATAGGCAAAAAATGTATTGAACCCTTTGGAAAATTAATTAATTAATTATCCAAGTTAATTAGTTAAGTCAATTTAACATGCAATAAGTGTGGTAGCACAAACAAATCACCAATAAAACTAAATGCAGCGGAAAATAAATTTGACACGGTGATTTGTTTATGAATGGGGAAAACCTCCAAGGCAAAACCCCATTGGGTAAATTTAAGGTCATTACTCCTGAGAATCCACTATTATCAAAACAAGCGGTTACAAGTAAAAGGAATCCCAATACCTAATACCAACCTACAGTTGAACCTTTACCCCTATACCTAATTGGACTTTTAATGTAATGGTAATCTCTCTTTTCAATGCACGAATCCTAGTACGTGACTAACACGCCAACTTAAGGAAGATGTTGGCTGCAAAGTTCTTCAGTTCATTAACATGAAGATCGGAAGCTCCTTTTCTATATATTTTTTTGTGAGTACCAACTAAATGTCTAGGTAATTTGTGGCCATTTGGAATAATTACAAATGCACCAATTTTTCCAGCGAAACTCTTTCCAAATGTACCACATTTAAAGCTTTTCTCTAATTTTTATTGTGTCTAGGAGAAAAGATCACTAAGAGGAAACATAAAAGTCTTTTTTTTTTGGGAAGAAAAACTTCCAATTTTGACTTGATTTTTTGTACACATAGTTAGAAAAATCCAATCTTAAAGTAAGTAATTTGATTGGTAATTTGAAAAGGTCTTTCTCCAAACTAGTTTTGAGATATACTCTTCAAACTCCTTCTATATCTTTTTATTAAATGTGAATTTTAAAAAATTAACGTTAGATTTCATGTTTTTATTATATCTTTTATACTTGTGAAATTTAAAAAAAAATTAAAAATCAATAGCTATATCATCAATCAAATTTTTTAATATCAAATTTTTGTAATATAAAATTATGCATAAAAAGTGGATTTATTAATCAAATAGTAAATAATATTCAATTTAAACGAAATTTGATATGTGCATGTTAAGAACATAAAGAAAATGCAATACAATCCAACAGTTAGATTTTCAAAATTCGCATCCAATAAAGAGATATGTGAAGAATTTGAAAGGTTTCTCTCCAAACTAGTTTAGAGAGAAACCTTCTTATCCTTGGTAATTTAGGGTTCAGTTAGTGGGTACTCATAAGGCATTTATTAATAGTTCATTTTAGGAAATTAACAAAGTTTGGCTTCAAAATTTGTTGTAGCCTAAGGCTACAACTTCCATATTTTAAAAATCTAACCATTGATTACATGTTCTTTATATTCTTAACACATATGTCAAATTTTTTGATAATCGGATTTTATTTACTATATGATCCATAAACTTATTTTTAATACATAATTTTATACTACAAAAACTTGCAATTTAAAAAATTGATTGATGGCATAATTATTGATCTTTTGGAAAATTTGCAAGCATGGAGGATGTAAGAAGAAAATGGAATCCAATGATGGATTTGTCACATCCAATGAAAAGATATTGAGTGAAGTTATAGTCTTAGGGTACAACCTAATTTGTAGCCAAACGTTGTTCTTAGGAAAATTTTAATATCACTTTTATAGAAAATATAAAAATCTATTAAAAAATCAATTACATTTTTCTTTTCTCCTAAAAAGTTTATAAAATTACTTACTAAACCAATTCTTTTAGGGCATTCATTAACTTTTCTCATTTAGAATAATTGCAATTGCATGAATTCCATGAGTCAAGCACCTTTTACAAAATGTCCCACGTTCAAAGCTTTTCTCTAATTTTTCTCATCATTACTAACTAATGGTATGTTTGGTTGGGATGATTTTGGAAAAGATGGAAAAAGATGAGAGGAAAATAAGAGAGAAAATAGTTGGGAAATGTGTTTGGCTGGAAGGCAGAAGGAAAGAGAAAACTGGTGGGGACTGACTGTTTTCTCTCCGGGCCTACCAAATTACAATCTCTCCAAAATAGAGAGAAAATAAGAAAAAAACTTTTGTGCATATTGTTAGGTTCTAAGGATTTAGGATTTAAATGTTTTAGAACTTCAATAACTAATGTTGGTGAACCATGATCAAAACTTAGGTTTGATTTAGGCTGCTCAAAATATGTTTATTGTAAAGTTGGAATTGAGTAATTGCAGAAAATTACCATTCACTTTCTGCAAGGCTTGATTGATCGAAAATTAGACTTGATTAATTGAAGCTCGTGCAGATTTTTTTTTCGACAAAATTTCCAACTTAGCCTAAGCCTATATGATGTGTAGGGTTTTGTGTTTTGCCTCAAGTATAAAAGGAAAAACCCTAGCCACGTTTTCAAGTTGTTGTTTATGATGTTTGTGTGAATCTCTTGTGAGATCTAGAGGTGTTTGCCTTCATACACACTTAAGGTTATCAAGATCAAGATTGATGTTGAGAGCTTGGTGATCGTTTCACTTGCTGCATAAAGAGCTTAAAGTAAAACACAAGTGGGAGTACTTATGGTTTCTATGAATCCAAAAAAGAAGTAGTCCGTCGACTTGGAGCTGTCATGTGGTCGTGGTAGTAAGTTTTCTACTCGAGGTAGCAATAGGATGTTAGTGGTCTAAGTCGCTATTATAAAACTTCAATTCTTTCATAGTGGATCTATTTTACCTTGAGGATAGCTATGTTAAATCCTCTCTAGATTTTTTACCGGTTTGGTTTTCCTAGGTTATTATATCATTTTGTTCTTTATTTTTTGTATTATTTACATGAGATGATTTACTTGTGTTAATCTAGATTTGAATAATTTACCTAAGTAATCACTTGGCTAAATAACTAGGTTAATCAAATTGTGTTTTAAGGGGTCTAAAAACATACAAGTGGTATCAGAGTGGGTTAGCTCTAGTATTTAGATCCTTTGATATAATAGTTGATCATTAACCCCTGTTGTCATGAAACACAGTCACTCTCTTGTAATCCCACCTCACTTTGATGGGAATAACTATACCTATTGGAAAGTAAAGATGAAAGCATTTCTGAAATCTATTGATGAGAAAGTTTGGAATTCCGTTGAATACGAATGAGAGAAGCCCACTACTCCTGTTAGTGAGTGGCAAACTTCTGAGAAAGAAGCAGCTGCTTTTAATAGCAAAGCTATGAATGCTATTTATAATTCTGTTTCTATGGAGGAAGTCAAAAGAATCTCTAATGTTAAGGTTGCTCATATTGCTTGGAATATTCTCCAAACTATGCATGAAGTCACAGAGGTAGTTAAGATTAATAAACTGTAGTTGTTAACTACTAGGTTTGAAAGTATTGGAATGTCTGATGATGAATGTTTTGATGAATTCTATGCTAAACTGAATGATATTGTTAACTCTGCTTATAATTTGGGTGAAATCTATGGTCAACCTAAGATTGTTAGGAAGATACTTAGATCCTTGACTGAGGACTTTATACCCAAAGTGACTGCCATAACTAAAAGCAAGGATGTGGACTCCATCCCTATTAATGAACTTGTAGGATCTCTCTAGTCCTATGAGTTAGACCTACCCAAGACAAACAAATCCAAATTAATGGCTCTTAAGTCAGTTGATGATGTTGATGGGAATGGATTTGATGATGAAATCTCTGTTACAAAGATTGCATATCCTGCCAAGAACTTTAGAAATTTTCTTAGGAATAATAACAGAAGGGCGAGAGGTAAAAACAATGCTGAACCTAGAAATTTTAGAAGGAATGATCTCATTAAAGTGAACAATACTAAAAAACCTAAAGAGAAAGTAGGTCAAACTTCTAATAATTCTATGGGTCAACAATGTTTTGGTTATCAAGGGTATGGTCATGTGAAATTAGAATGTCCTACATTCTTGAGATTAAAGGGTAAGGCTATGGCTGTAACCCTTAGTGATGATGAAGTTTTTGATCATGAGTTTGATAGTGATGAGAATGGAAACTTAATTGCTTTCATAGTTACTACTGTAGTTGATGAAAGTGTTGTGGTTGATGAGAACCCTTCTGATGAGGAACTCTCTAAGAATGCTGATTTGCAAGAAGCCTATAATAAGCTTTGCAAGGTTGCTGCAAAGGATGCTATGAATGTTGATTTAGGCTTAAAGAAAATTGCTTCTCTTGAACTTGATAAGAAAAATTTTGCTCTTAAAATTGTTTAATGCTAATGAATTGCTTGATAAGGTAAAGACTAAGAACATGTTATTGCTTGATAAAGTGAAGAATTTGGAATCTAAATTATCTGTTACTAGAGAACAAACAAATAGGTCTACTAATTCCAAACTTGATCACATGTTGAGTGTTCAGAAGTCTCCCTCAAACAAAACTGGTCTAGGTTTTGTAGAAAGCATCTCTGTGTTTGAAACTCATCCCATAAACTTTGTTTCTTCTTCTAAGCCTTCCATGAGTGAGATTGTCAAATCAGTAGAAGTTACACACCTCCTAGGAAGATTAGGCTTGATCTTAAAGAGTCTAAGCCTAAGAATTCTACCCTTCCTATGAATAAGTTGCATAATAGAACTGCATGGGTTTGTCATTTTTGTGGAAAGTCTGGGCACATTTGTCCAAACTGTTTCAAGTTGCAAGCTGCTAAGCGAGTAAATAAGCCAAAAGTACTTGTGCCTCAAGCACAACATCCCATGGTATTTATTGGTGACTTGGTAAAGTCTTTAAACCTTTATTGCAATCCTGGAATTGCTCATCATTCTATTATGAATAATAAATCCAATGCAAAAGTTGCATCTAAAAAGTTTTGGATGCAAAAGGCTCGATCTAATTAAGTCTTTTTGACATGGTCCTTGTGCTTCATCTCTCTATTATTTGTGACCATTCTTCTTTGCTATTTTTGTTTTCTTTGTTTCTAGGATTTGCATTGCATAACATTCATGCATTTCATGCTAGGCTGTTTTTGTTATTTCTTTCAAAAATAAAAAATAAAATAAAGAAAAAAATAGGAAAAGGAAAGAAAAATGTGTTTTGCATTATTTTTCTTGGATTTGAAATTAAGGTTGGTCATAGTATCTTTACATAACATGTTTATGTATCTTGTTTAGCTTGGATGAGCTTATTTTATTGCACTTTACTAGTTTGAGCTTTGTAGTGCATGTTGTGTGGGAGTTGTTTATAGTTTTTGATCACATGATCTTAATCTTGAAGTCGCATGCTTTTGATTGTAAGGACTAAAAAATCCTAAGAGAAAGGCATAAATAATCATCTCACCACTGTTTACTAGCCAATCATGAACACCTTAGTGCATATCATATGATTTTGTGCTCGAGAAAGTGTAGCACATGCACAAAAAGAATATAAGGTGTAGCCTCGACTTATAATAAAATTCAAATTGAAATAAAATTGGTGTACATTATTTTGGCTATCTTAAAAAGTTTCAAATCAAATAAAATTGGTGTATACATTATGAGGCAAATCAAGAAACTTACATGGTTGCAAGCTTGGTTTCTAGGAGATGTGAGAGTTATATGATGTAACTCTTTAGGTGATAGTCACTTTCAAACTTATGTGATGAATTTTGTAGAAATTGTGATTGATTACTATTTACTCATCACCTCACATGTATCTCAAGCTATTCTAGTTGCACACACTAGATAAGTTATTTTTTGCTAAACTTAGTACATTTTATTGTGTGGGATCTTGTTGTGGCCATCCAAGATTAAAAATTCTTTGATTTTAATGCAAAATGTGTTTAATGTTAAAGCATTCAAGGGTTTTTGAAAAACTTTTCATCTCATACTCATGCATTCCTTTCATAAAACATTGTGCTTTGAGGAGTTTCTGCATTAAAATGCTCTATTTTTAAAAAAATTGATTTTTCCAAATTTTCGATTAATCAAACCTATTGCTTGACCAATCGAAATTGTGATAAAAAAACTTGGTTTAAATCTACCTAGCTCGATCACTGCTCGATTGATGCTGGATCGATCGAATGTGATTTTCGATCGATCGAATCTATTTTTCAACCGATCAAAAATCGGTCAATGAGTTTTTAAAAAGGTTTTTCTCTCACATGTTCATCACACTGTTCATTCCTTTTTCTAAAGTTCTTTGACTTCTCTTGCTTGACCGATCCATTCTCAGCAATTTTTGTCATTTTCTTCCTAAACTCTCTCAAGGTTTTTGTCTTCTTGTGCCGATAAGATATTTCTACCCCTTCTTTTTCATTTTATTCACATCTTTCATGCATTTTTCATGCATTTTAGGTGTAATTTTCAGACTTAATGATTTTTTGGGTTTTTGGTTTTTGTCCAATTTGATCAATGGGTTTTTGTTCTAAGATGAAGTAAACACGATTCTCATGCTTTAATTTGATTAAAATTGTTTTTTGAGAAAAATTGGAAATTCTAGGGCTTGTAACTCAATGAATTTGGGGATTTTGTCCAATTGAGCTTAATTTGGTAAAGTTGACTTGTGAAATTGATTGATTATGTCATTATATGATGATTTCTATCTAGTGTAATGATTAATTACTCAATTTGGTTAAATTTTTGAAAGCGGGTTTTCAAAATTTGGGGTTTTTGTTATAAACTCTATGTTCAAGTCAATTCTTGGTTTTTAATGTATAATTGGACTATTCTCACTGCATTAGAGCATGCATCATGTGTTTATTCTATTCATGCATCATATAGAGTGATATTTTCAATTGTTGTTTTCTTTATAACCTTGTTTGATGTAGTCTGCCCTTGGTTTTGTTTGTTTTTCTTTGGTCTCTTTTTTGTCTATCCTTTCCAACCCTTAGCATCATGGTTAGGAAGACTAGAGCCCATAGAACATCCACCTTCTCTTCTACTCCAGCCTTTGACAGTGAGAGGTTTTGTTCTGAGAAAAACTAAGAAACCTATGAGAAGCTGAACATCTTTAGATCTGTTTGGACTGAAAGGAAGGTTGTGTTAGATGAGCTTGATCCAGAAATTAGGAGGAACTTTGAGCGTAGGGGCTGGTTACCTTTGTTGGATATAGATCATCCTCCTCTGGCTACCTTGATTAGAGAGTTCTACTCGAACCTCTCTATTCACTCCAATGATTCCAACACTCAGTTTGTGACGAGTTGGATACGAGGCGAAGAGTATGTCATTACTCCTTCGGTAATGGCCTCTACTCTTGGGGTGCCTAAGATACAGCAGCCTGTGTACCCTTATAATGAGACCCCTCCTCTAGATGACATTTTATCACATCTCACCGGTACTTCCATTCAATGGGGTACTGATCCTCGTATTACCTCACATGAGTTGACCGAGATTCATTACTTGTTTTTCCGAATTTCTTTTCTTTCCATCTAGCCTATCTCTCACTTGCACACCATTCCTATTGAGAGATGTGCATTTTTGTATGCACTTGTGATAGATGCTCCTATGAGTTTTCCTACTCTTTTCATTCGATCCTTGGTTGAGGTTCATAGGAGTAGTTCTATTGCACATGGTCTTTTCTTCCCTGTTTTTATACATCGGATTTTGTTACATCTAGGATTAGATGAGTTTCCTACATTTGAGCCTGTTCACATTATAGCTCCCATAGGTGCCACCTTCCTTAGGCAAAGAGCTGCTCAGATGAGAGCTAGCTCTAAATGCCCTCATGTAGAGTCTTCTTCGGGTGTTGCACCTCCTCCTCCTTCTTCAGGTGATCCCACAGTTGAGGAGTATGTTGATCCGACGGCCGCTGTTGATCCTCCACCTTCTATTTCAGGTGATTCTAGCATTGGGAGTATGTTGGACACTATCATGACCGTTCAAGTGACTCATGGTTAGCTTTTAGTGGATTTGCTTATGGAGCTTTAGGCCCTACATGCAGATTTAGCGAGCATTAGACGGACACCTCCACCTCCTACTTTTGATGATGAGTCTTGATTGCCCTTTGGCAATTCGTCACAAAAAGGGGGAGTACATATGGATGGAGATAGGGGGAGATTTTTGAGTTTTTGGAGCTTTGGAGCTTTACATTGTATCTAGGTGCTTCATCTTGTATTTATTTTTTGGCTTATGATGTATTTATCTTGATATAGTTATTTTTATGTGATGTATATGTTAGGAGGAGACTGTTGGAAAATCTGGTTTTGTATCTCATACAAAACACACAGCGAAGGCAACAAACATGGATCTATTTCATTCATGATTAATAACATGCACTATGTAAATTTCAAAATTTAAGAACAAGATAGCGTACCTTGGTGCGGTGAAATTGAAAAAAAAAAATTAGAAGTACTTGGGAACACTTTTAATCTTCACTCTAATTCCACTTTACGCCCCCAAGAACTGTGGTCTCTAAATCAGTTTCCAAGGAAGAATAATCAAGCAGCTTCACTCACACATACACACCATTTCACAATGATGTCTCTCTTATAAAAATTCTGTATGTTTCTCCCTTTATAACTAACTGATTATCTAATTGGGTTGGCCTATTGGGCCTTTCCAATTGAGCTTTAATATGTGGCTTGAAGTGGGACCAAAAGGAAACAAATAAGACACTAGCTCCAATGGGCCTTAGTTACCATTAACTATATTTAATACCACTATATAAATATAGTTGCACTCTAGGCCTTATCTATAAATTATATCCCAAGACTTTATTGTATAGCAACCCTTTCATAAAATATTCGTAGTAATACAAAGTCATGAATGTAGACTGTCAAGGTTACTACATCTTAATCCTTGAGTACTTGATTTAATCCTTTAAATTATTCATTATATATTTATGAAATCCAATTCCATAAATATTTACTTTAGTAACTCCTTACTAAAGTGGTTGGGCCCAACTCTCTGAATAACCAAACCCATTAAACTTATCTTAAGGGAATATTTTGTATCTCTGTTAAGAGACTATGAATTCCATCTTGAGAATATATGTTCCATCAACACTAAATGTGATTGCCCAACATATTGAGGTTTTGATCGTGACTTTAGATCTCACTCTCGATATATCAAAGCAACCTACACCTCATGATCAAGTCCATCATTCTCTCAGGATTAAGAGTTTGTGTAAATAGAAGTCGTGAGATTTATTATTCATTTGATAGTCGTTAGAAGAATAATAAATCTCACAGCAGTCCAGTTCAATATGTCTTAACTCTTAAAACATATCAACATACCAACTAGAAGTCTCCACTTCCATGATCAAGACAAATCATCTTAGTTGATATGTTATAGTCTTCACAAATGAAATGCCCAATTTCATCACCGACTACGAACTAAAATTCTGAGTTTACAAAGAACTTGTGATTTATATCTCTTATGACTAAATCACATACTATGCATCTCATGGACTAAGATAATGTCCCATTAGTTCATATATAAATTGTCTCATATAATTAAACAATTTAATTATTTATGACATGCCGATAAATTGGATTTTAGGGCATAAACCCCAACAAAGACATTATTTTTTATTTCTGTTTCTTGTTTCACATTATGCTACATTGGCTATTGATTTATATTATGAGGTTATTCATGATATATATATATATATATATATATATATATATTAATGTTTTGTGAAATCAAGAATTTATTTCGTTTTACTTGTATTTTCCACACATGCGTTTATGTGTTTGTTGAGTGTTTCAGGCATATACAGTTTGATTTAGTCGTGTTGCTGTCTACACTTGCAACTAATAGATAATAGTTAGGTTGAATTGTTTTTGGTTTGGCAAATTTAATGTAATGGGCTGTTTTTGTAACTTTGAGCATTTTGTTTTATTATGTGTTTTGTCATGGATTGCCAAAGGGAGAGTTTGTTAGGTTCTAAGGATTTAGGATCTAAATGTTTTAGAATTTCAATATGTAATGTTGGCGAGCCATGATCAAAGTCTAGATTTAGGCTGCTCAAAGTATGTTTATTGTAAAGTTGGAATCGAGTAATTGCAGAAAATTACTATTCACTTTCTGCAAAATTACTATTCACTTTTTGTAAGGCTCGATCAATCGATCGAAGCTCGTGCAGATTGTTTTTTCTGTAGAATTTCCAACTTAACCTAAGCCCATATGACATGTAGGGTTTTGTGTTTTGCCTTAAGTATAAAAGGAAAAATCCTAGCCACATTTTTAGGTTGTTGTTTATGATGTGTGTGTTAAAATCTTGTGAGATCTAGAGGTGTTTGCATTCATACACACATAGGGTTATCAAGATCAAGATTGATGTCTAGAGCTTGGTGATTGTTTCAGTTGCTGCATAAAGAGCTTAAAGAAAAACACAAATAGGAGTACTTATGGTTGCTGTGAATCCAAGAAAGAAGTAGTTCGTGGACTCAGAGTTGTCACATGGTCGTGGTAGTAAGTTTTCTACTTGAGGTAGCAATAGGATGTTAGTGGTCTAAGTCGCTATTGTAAAACTTCAATTCTTTCATAGTGGATCTGTTTTACCTTAAGAATAGCTAGGTTAAATCCTCCTCAGGTTTTTTACTGATTTGGTTTTTTTGGGTTATCATATCATTGTATTCTTTATTTTCCGCATTGTTTACATGATATGATTTACTTGTGTTAACCTAGATTTGAATAATTTACTTAAGTAATCATTTGGCTAAATAACTAGGTTAATCAACTTGTGTTTTAAGGGGTCTAAAAACATACACATATGAAATGAATACTTGGTCTTTGGTGCTTCGCTATTCGTTCTTCCTTTTTTTTTTTTTTTTTTTTTTTTGTCCTTTTCTGCTCCACCTACTTCCTTTATTCACTTTGGACTTCTTTTCTTCTTCTTTTATTTTTTGTTTGTTAGTTAGCTTTTGCTTTCCTTTCTACGCTTCTATCTTCTTCTCTTTCTTCTTCGCTTCCATTCTTTTTCTTTTCCTTTTTTTTTAAAATTTTTTTTATTTACTCGCTTCTACTTCCTCTCTTCGCTTCTATCTCTTGTTTTTTTTTTTTCCCTTTTTTTTGGATTGAAGGATATGTTTCAGCTTTTTGGGATATGGTTGTAGTTAATTGATATTTGATAGTCATATTTATTTTTTTATTCTTTTTCATTGTGGTTTTTTCTTTTTTTTTAATTGACATTGTAATTTTTTTTGTTTATCCAGAAATTTTAAAATAAATTGTGTGTATCTATTTTATATACATTAAAAAAAATTAATGTTCTCATAAAAAAATTAATTTTAGCTTAAAAAAAATTAATGTTCTCTTTTTTTTTTATCCTCAGCCAAACAATTTTTTTTTTTCATTCCTCAACTTTTCCACCCCCAAATAAATACAAATAAGGGAAACTAAAATCTTTTCTATCCTTCTACTTTTTCATCCTCTCCTCATTTTTTATGCTCTCACTTTTCCATAGTCCAACCAAATGGGCCTTAAATGTCTAGGTCATTAGATTGGTCATTTAGAATAATTGCAAATGCACCGATTCCTCAAGTCAAACCTCTCTACTAAACTCTTATTGAACGTTTGGTATATTCTTCTATGACTCAATTTTTGTATCATAACTTTTGTCACAATTTTAATGCAGTAGTGAGTGATGAATAAAAAATATTAGATTTTTGTGAAAGTATTAGGCAACTCATCATAGTCTACTACATCAAATTTATGACAAAAAAATGTTGTTGATAGCAAAATAGTGGATCCTACGTAAATTTCATCCCTCCAAATTAGCCCACTTTTTCTTCTCTCATGTCAACCAAACAAAGAAAAATAGTATGTGCCATAAAAACTACATTCATTCCCTCCATCTTTCTTTTAATCCAAATAGTGTAAATCATATATATTTTTTTCTTTACAAAAGAGAGCACAACTTTTAGAGTTAGACTGTTTAGAGGTCCTACTTCCATGGTTTTAAAAATGGGACTGGATTGGATCATGAACCGAACACCAACCTAGTCCGACTCATATAAAAACCAAAAATATTAAATTAAATTTAAAAGAATAAAAAAGGGGGTAAGATTTAACCGGTTTTGAAGAACAGGTGAGGATGATAGGAACATGCTATTTTTCAACAAATCACTGCTTTTTTAAGATCGGACAATAAGGGACCGTGGATTCAGCAATGGTAGTAATATTGGAGGCACTATACGAAGGAGCATGGACCAAGTGTTACACCTCTTTGACAACAACAAGAACCAGTGCTGTAGAGAACTTCTACGTTAACTACTAGTTCTAGTTGATAGTTGAGAGAGTCTTTCACTAAGACAAAGTGAACAAACACCTGGTGATTATTTGTGTTTTGGTTTTATGTGCTTCTTGCACCACTTAACATTAGGTTTTGGCCTACCCCCATTACAACTATATTTTAGAAAAAAATCAATAGTTTTTTTTTGAGAAAAAAAAAATCAATAGTTAATTAATAGGATTTTGGATCATTTTAAATTAGAATTGAATGTTCAAAATGTGTGTAAAACACCCTTGAACATTTAGACCCTCGATTTACAAAATACCAATTCAAGCTTATTATCAAACAATATATGTGCGGAACATTAACATAAGCTAAAACAAAATTGATAAACAATCTAAACCATAAGTATTCACAACCACAACAGTAATTAAATGGGAAAGATAAAGGGAAGAGAGATGCAACACAGTAATGTGTTATCGAAGAGGAAACTGAAGCTCAACTACACTGGGTAGATTAGGCTTCGAGGGTCTTCTGCTATTCATGTATCCCAACTACATTCTTTAGTGGATTATTTACCATTTGGAGGGTGGTAGAGAGGTTTTACGCTGAGGGCTTCGGTTTCCTCTTCGATAATACATTGTGTGTTGTCCTTGTGTTTGCATCTCTCTTCCCTTAATCTTTGCCATTTAATTTTTTCTATGAATGTGATTTTATTTGGTCTAAGATTGTTTATCAATTCTGTATTATGCTTATGTTCATATTCCGCACATTAATTGTTTGATATTAAGCTTGAATTGGTAATTTGTTAGTTGGGGGTCTAAACGTTCATAGTGTTTTATACGCTATTTGAACATTCAAAAACAACAAGTACTATGCTACAAAGCAAAGGTACAAAGCCCAAAGTAAATAAAAGCTGAATATAAACTTATAAAAAATAAACCATAATCACACAAGTTTTAAAACTTAATCACATAAGTACTGTAACCAAATCCAAGAGAATATATAAGATTATAAGCATATAGCTAAAAACTAGACTATCAAAACAGAAATTTGTTAGGTTATCCAAAAGTATGTGTGAGTGTATGTATCAGCAACTCCCCCTGTTGCTATGCACATACGCACACTATCAGCTTCCTCTTGCGTTGCTTTCCCCCTAATTGTATGCTATCTACCATCTCCCCCTTTTTGGCACAAATAGCTAAAGACTGACCTCTAGCTTTTGTTGAATAGCATCTAACTATGTTTCAATGGTTGTGAGATGCACTTGAACTTGATTGTTGGTGGAATAGAGAAGCCGTTCTAATCTGGAAATCCGCTAAGACACACTCTCAATTAAATTGCTTAACCTGTCAGCTTAAGAGCTAGAAGGTGCAAATGGAGTGCTAGTTGTTTGCATCTCAGAAGGAATGGGAGAAGTAGTCTTGGTATGTACAGGTGTAGCTGAACTTTGATCAGATGAAGTGGCACGGAGGAAAGGTTCACTCTTAGGTACTTTGGAAGAGTGACTTTTGCTGGCTTGAAGAGAAATCATGGATAGTGGACGAAGACTATCCATTTTCTTCCCATTTCCTTCAAGAACCATGATCTTCATAACAAGACTACAGAAAGGAATACATGTTCGTGCCACTAATTGTGCTGCTGTTTTTCCAATGATTTGAAAGATATGGGCACATATGTTAATTGGAGCTCTAGTGATGAGATCATATAGGAACTGAGCTCTTCCAAGGTTGATGAATGCAGTGTTTGAGAGTGGATATAGGTTGAAGAACATGATCAATTTGAGAGTATTCAGTTCAGGTGTAAACTTTGCAGTGCCTATGGATGTGCCTTTGCTTGAGACTTCATGATCAGGCCTGAGGACTTGAAGAATGTCTTGTATCTGAGGCTGTTTATCATCATACAGAGTATGGTCTACATCTGCCAATCTGGTTATGCAAAGAATCTTTGCAATGTAGTCTGTATTGATGGTGAACTCCTTTCCATATAGCCAACACTTCAACTCAACTTCGGTATATCGAGCATTTGAATAGAATTCCTTGACTAATTCATCAATCGAGTCCTCAAAGTTCTCGAAAAGATCAGCCCAATCTTTAGCTTCAAATATCCTAGGAATAAATGTAGTTGCCAAGGTGTCAAATTTGACCACTCGTTCCACTACAGTAGAAGCTTTTCTGAAAAATGCTAGAGTTTGTTTGCGAATCAAGAGGAGTCCTGAATCTTTCATTGTTTGAGTCTTGAGATGAATGACGAGTCCGTTTTGAAATAGGGGATGATGGAACATCAATTGCAATCTCTTTTCCTTGAGAGGAACGGTGAGACATCTGCCAAAGAACATACACACAGTAGAGAACCAAGTGCAACACCACAAGACACAAACATCAACTTGATTAGATTCAATTAGTAAAAAAAAAAGAAAAAAGGCAATGAATTTCAGAGAGAGATCTCACTTAAACACGGAACATGAACCAAGACAGCACCAAGTATGCATAAGCAACACTGAAGCATAGTATATTTAAGAATGTAATAGTTGTTCAAATATGATGAATGTTCAGTTACAACTTAGTACAATGTGATTAATGAACGTCACAAAGTCACAAATAACTGTCATTGTGACACTCTACCATGAACATGATATGCACAGAGCAACACAGTCATGAAACACAACTCAGAACAAACACTCAACAGGAAAACCTTTGAGATAAGCAAACTCAATAAACATTCAATTAAACCCACTCAACAGAATAAACCAAACCCATGTTCGAACACTATATTCCTCAAAACTTTAGAAACAACTCACAAACTAAGAAATCCAGGACAAAGAACATGAAATATTTAGCGAAAATAAGAAAACCCTTACCTTTTTCTTGGAGATTGAAGTTGAAATGATGAAGAAAAATGAATTTTTTTTGAGAGTGACATGGTGAGATTGACAGAGAGTTGAAAAGACAAGACAAAGAAAAGTTGAAAATGTTCGAGGGAAAACCCAAACGTTTAAAAAAAATGACCAAATAGCGCAAAACACGCATTTTTCGTGACTGGGTTAAGTCGCGAGCAAGTCGCCAGGGCCAGTCGCCATAACACTTAAGAAACAAATTTTGAAAAAAAATTTCTTAGTGTTTTTCGCAACTGGAAGTTCTACCCGCAAGGAAGTCGCGAGGTAAGCCGTGATAATTTCTGTGTATCCCTGTGGCTAGACCTTCCACCCGCGAACAAGTCACTAGATTGAGCTACGAGAAACATTAAAGACCCAAATTTTGAAAAATATTCAAAGTATTTTTCGCGACTGCGACATTTGAAAAATATTCAAACTATTTTTCGCAACTGCGACATTGACCTGCCAGTGAGCCGTGAAAAATCTTTGTGTGGGCTCGCAACTAGGGCATGCAACTGGACCAACTTGCGGCAGAGTCGCCAAAACAGGGTAACACTGTTTTTGAAGATTTTGACAATTTTTGCAAAAACAAAGTACTTTCCAAAAACAACTAAAACACTCAAAAATATTTTTGTGTTTGATCAACAAAGATTAAGCCTGTGAAAACACATTTAATCAAGTATAATCACACAAGTGAATATGACATTCATTGAACATAGACATGTGTGATTTGTGTGGATATCAACAATGAGATAGTCTTTAGTCTAATATGAAGGTTCAATGATCAATTCAATCAAGCCATACACAATTAGCATTAGATAAAGTGACCTATCTCAATTATAGAAATATGCATATATGACCTCCCACAAAACTTTATTACATAACATGTGAAGCGTTTCATTTAGCTCCATATACATCATATCATTTGATCTTTTTGAATCAATACATGTTATTGTGAGATCGATGCCTGAAATTTTGATATTTCAATTTGATGAGTTAGCCTTTAGCTTTTTGGACATTATACATTTTATTTTACGTCACTTTCTCTTTTTCCTAGTCAAATACTAGTATGTGTGACAAGCTTTCGCAGCTCAATATCTCTTTTCATTTGGAGATTTACATTTGGTGAGCTGTTTAAGCAAAAATAATAAAATAAATGAGTGGGAAGATATATAGGCACAAGTCTATGCATGTCTCAAGATCAACAATACCATTGACTACTCATTCATGACAAGTTTGAAGATCTATTTACAACAGTCACATAGATGTCAAGATTTCTCACACAAAAATATGGAGTGCATAGGGAACAAGCTACGCTCTTAAATGCATAAGGCCATTAGTACAAAGGTACAAGGCAAAATATGTTTAAGACAAAACTCAATGATGTCAATCAACCTTTTTGGATTTTCAACTTTTTACGTGTTTTTGGACTTTTGACATAAAAACAAGAAAAGATTGGTCAAAAACAACAATGTAAAAACATTTAAAGCAAAAGAAAACAAACAAACAATTTTTAACTTAAACTAGCACCAAGCACACAACCAAGCATCGTCACAAAAAACATAGGAAGTATTAATGCATGGACATGTTGTAATGCTTATGCATGAGTACCCCTTTTCGCCCACATGTCACATGCGTTTGGGGTGATATCCCTATAGGGTTGGGTACGAGAGTTAGGACTTTCAAACCTTCTAGTGAAGCTTCCCAAGCAAGTGGTGATTGCACCGATCATCTTCATGATGTCCACCACAACGGGATCACCATTTCGACCTCTTGATGACTCAACAACCCAAGTCCTCTTGACATTTCTTGGTCCTCTTGACCTTTGATCACTTGCATTCTTCAATCCTCTTAGCTTATGACAATTCGGTTTGGTGTACCCTTAAAGTCCACAATGGTGACAGACATGGTTCTATAGGAAAATCTGGTTTTGTATCCCATACAAAACACACAGCGGAAGCAACAAACATGGATCTATTTCATTCATGATTGATAACATGCACTATGTGATTTTAAGAATTTGAGAACAAGATAGCGTACCTTGGTGCGGTGAAATTCAAAACAAAAGATTAAAAGTTCTTGGGAACACTTTTAATCTTCACTCCAATTCTACTTTATGCCCAAGAAGTGTGGTCTCTCAATCAGTTTCTAAGGGAGAATAATCGAGTGGTTTCACTCGCACATGCACACTACTTCACAATTATGATTCTCTTAAAATAAATTTCTGTATGTTTCTCCCTTTTATAACTAATTGAATATCTAATTGGGCCTTTCCAATTGGGCTTTAATGTGTGGCTTGGAGTGGGACCAAAAGGGACCAATAAGACACTAGCTCCAATGGGCCTTGGGCGTTTCTGTCAACTCTTAACAAGTCCAAAGTTACCATTAATTATATTTAATACCACTATAAAAATATAATTGCACTCTAGGTCTTATTTATAAATTATATCCCAAGACTTTATTATACACGCAACCCCTTCAAAAAATATTCGTAGTAACACAAAGTCATGAATGTAGACTGCCACTTTGAAAATTACTACATCTTAATCCTTGAGTACCCGGTTTAATCCTTAAAGTTATTCATCATATATTTATGAAATCCAATTTCATAAATAGATACTTTAGTAATTTCTTACTAAAGTGGTTAGGCCTAACTCTCTGAATAACCAAACCCATTAAACTTATCTCAAAGGAATATTTTATATCTCCGTTAAGAGACTATTATTCCATCTTGAGAATATATGTTCCATCAACACTAAATGTGGTTGCCTAACATACTGAGATTTTGATCGTGCCTTTAGATCTCACTCCTGATATATCAAAGCAACCTACACCTCATGATTAGGTCAATTATTCTCTCAAGATTAAGAGTTCATGCAAATAGGAGTCGTGAGATTTATTATTCATTTGACAGTCATTAGGAGAATAATAAATCTCATAGCGGTCAAGTTTAATATGTCTTAACTCTTAAAACATATCAACATATCAACTAGAAGTCTCCACTTCCATGATCAAGACAAATCATCTTAGTTGATATGTTATAGTCTTCGCAGATGAAGTGCCCAATTTCATCACCAACTACGAACCAAAATTATGAGTTTACAAAGAACTTGTGATCTATATCTTCTGTGACTAAATCACATAAATCACATACTATGCATCTCATGGACTATATGATAATACCATTATTTTAGATAATAATAATAAAGAATCTTTATTAATCCACAACATTAAGTCATACATAATAACATACATAGCATCATACAATAGGATTTAAGGGCACTAATCCTAACAATCTCCCACTTGCCCTAAAGACTATTGTGTACTAATCTAACTCCCATTCCCTCCAAATGTGACTCGAAGGTCCTTTGAGGCAAGACTTTGGCAAAGGGATCTGCTAGATTATTTGCACTTTCAATCTTTGCTACCACCAAATCTCCACGAGCAATAATATCTCTAATGATGTGATACTTTCTCTCAATGTGCTTTCCTTTATTGTGATTCCTTGGATCATTTGATTATGCAACTGCTCCACTATTGTCGTAAAACAAAGTAATGGGAACTTGCTCAATTCTCACTACACCAAGGTCAGAAAGGAATTTCTTGAGCCATACAGCTTCTTTTACTACTTCGCAAGCAGCAACATATTCTGCTTCCATGGTGGAGTCCGCAATACAAGATTGCTTGACACTCCTCCATGTTATGGCTCCACCTCCCAAGGTGAAAACACATCCTGATGTGGACTTTCTGAAATCTAGATCTGATTGAAAATCTGAATCTGTATAGCCAATGGGAATCAAATCCTCACATCGATAAACAAGCATATAATCTCTCTTTCTCCGAAGATACTTGAGAATATGCTTTACAGCTTGCCAATGTTTTAGTCCTGGATTTGATTGATATCGGCTGACCATGCCAACTGAATAACAAATATCTGGTCTAGTACAAAGCATGGCATACATGAGACTTCCCACTATAGAAGCATAAGGAACTTGTCTCATCATATCTACTTCCTCTTGAGTCTTAGGCCTTTGGTCATCAGACAGAGGAACTCCATGTCTGAAAGGAAGTAAACCTTTCTTGGAGTTTTGCATGATAAACCGTTCTAGAACCTTATCTATATATCCAGCTTGTGATAAGCCTAACATCTTATTCTTGCGATCTCACCAAAGCTTGATCCCTAGAATAAAATTAGCCTCACCCAAGTCCTTCATATCAAATTGGCTTGACAACCAAACCTTTACTGATGACATTACCCCTACATCATTTCCAATGAGTAGAATATCATCAACATAAAGCACTAGGAACATTACTACTTTATCTTGATGTCTTTTGTACACACATGGTTCATCAAGATTTTGTTCAAAGCCAAATGACTTGATTGCTTGATCAAATCTGATGTTCCATGACCTAGATGCTTGCTTAAGTCCATAAATGGACCTTTTCAACTTGCATACCATATGCTCTTGGTTCTTTGCTATGAAACCTTCCGGTTGCAACATATAGATTTCTTCTTCAAGATTGCCATTAAGAAATGCAGTCTTGACATCCATTTGCCAAATCTCATAATCATAATAAGCAATAATGGATAAGAGAATTCTGATAGATTTAAGCATGGCTACTGGCGAAAAAGTTTCATCATAGTCAATACCTTCTTTTTGTGTATATCCTTTCGCCACTAGCCTTGCTTTAAAGGTTTCAACCTTTCCATATACCCCTCTCTTCCTCTTGTAAATCCATTTGCAACCAACAGGTTTAATGCCGTTAGGCGCCTTTACAAGATCCCAAACTTGATTGGAATACATAAAATCTAATTCAGATTTCATAGCTTTGATCCAATGATGTGCATCTATATCATTCATTGCCTCCTCATAAGTGTAGGGATCCGATTTAGCCTCTTCTAGGATAGCTTCATAAGTTTCTCCCAAACTTATAAATCTTATAGGAGGCCGAATAATTCTCCCACTACGACGAGGCACCTGTGTACTAGTCATCTCATGAGTAATATCTTGTGGTGTATCTAATATAGCCACATCATCCCTAGTTTCATCCATTGGTTGTTCATTTACAAGTTCATTCATTTCAGCCAAAACAAATTTATTTCTAGGATCAAAATTATTCACATAATCATCCTCCAAAATTTTGGCATGTGTGCTAACAAACACTTTGTTATCTTTATGATTATAGAATAAATAACCATTTGTTTCCTTTGAATACCCTAAAAACATGCATACTTCGGTTTTAGCTTCCAACTTATCAGACTTCCTTTTCAACACATGTGCCGGACATCCCCAAATGTGGAGGTATCTCATACTAGGCTTGCGTCCACTCCACAATTCCTTAGGTGTGTTGGGAACAGATTTTGATGGAACTAAATTCAAAATGTGCATTGCAGTTTTTAGTGCATATCCCCAAAAAGAAACTGGTAAAGTTGAGTAACTCATCATGGACCTAACCATTTCCAAAAGAGTCCTATTCCTTCTTTCTGCTACACCATTTTGTTGGGGAGTTCCAGGTGCAGTCAATTGGGATACAATCCCATTTTGAGTTAAGTATTCATTGAAATCCCCAAGAAGGTATTCGCCACCATGATCAGATCGAATGGCCTTTATGCGTTTACCTAACTGATTCTCAACTTCAGCACTAAACTCTTTGAACTTTTCAAAGGCTTCGGACTTCCGTCTCATTAGGTACACATAACCATATCTTGAGTAATCATCGGTAAAAGTGATGAAGTACTCATAACCTCCTTTTGCTTGGGTTGACATAGGACCACATACATCCGTATGAACTAATTCAAGCAATTCTTAGGCTCTTCTACCTTTTGCATTAAAAAGTCGTTTGGTCATTTTACCTTCCAAACAAGATTCACAAACTGGAAATTCATCAAAGTCCAATGGCTCTAAGAGTCCATCTTTGATCAGTCTTTGAATTCTGTTTGGATTAATATGACCCAAACGCAAGTGCCAAAGATATGCTTCATTAGTAGAAGGAAACTTTCTCTTTAATGATTTTACATGAGTGTTATGATCTAATTCAGAATTATATAATTCATGCTTACCAGGAGTTAAAATATAAAGACCATCCACAATATTGCCAGAACAGATAAACACTTTATCCTTCTTTATTACAACATTGTCTTTTAGGATAACATAATATCCATGTTTACCTAAATAAGTTGCAGAAATTAAATTCCTACGAACATTAGGTACATACAAACAGTCTTCCAATATTAAAACTCTAGATTCAAAACATAAATTACACACTCCAATAGCTACAACTGGAATCCTGTTCCCATCAGCCAAGGTAAGAAACATTTCTCCTTCATTCAGCTCTCTGGTCTCCTGAAACCCCTGCAAAGAATTGCAGATATGATTAGTACAACCTGAATCCACACACCAGGAATTTGTGGGATTCTGTACTAAACATGTTTCAAGAAGGAATGTACTTTTCATACCTTTATTCTTGGCAGCCTTAAATATTGGACAATTCCTCTTTCAATGTCCTTTCTCACCACAAAGGAAACACTTTCCTTTAATTTTCTTTCCTTTGTTGGCAACTCCTAAGGCAACTTGTTTACCATCTTGCTTAGCGAAGTCCTTCTTCTTCTTCTTCCTTTTACCCTTGCCTTTGAACTTAGGTTGAGAAGTAGAAGCTTCCGCCATGTTGGCATCAACACTAGAAGTACCAAGGATGCCTTCCACCGCTACATCAATTCAGACAAAGAATAAATTTTTTTGTTCATATTATAGTTAAGTTTGAATTCCTTGAATGATTCTGGTAGTGACTAGAGTATCATATCCACTTGGGATTGTTTCCAATGTATTTAGATTAGAGATCATCCGAAGACAATGCTCCCTCACTGAAGTACCTTCAGCCATTTTGGTATTATAAATCTGCCTCATAGTTTCTTGCCTTGCAGAACAGCCTTGCTCACCAAACATCTCCTTCAGACTTAGCATTATGTCTGGAGTTAATTCTACATCCTGCATTTGATGCTGTAGAACATTTGAAATAGATGCTAGGATGTAGCACTTGGCCATCTCATTAGATTTCTGCCAACGATCATATCGCTGTTTTTCCTCAAGAGGAGCATCTAATGATGGAAAGCTAGGACATGGTTGAGTAAGCACATATTTATGCTCTTCAGCAGTAAGAACAATATCCAAATTTCTTTTCCAGTCAACATAATTGGATCCAGTCAGTTTGTTTTGATTAAGAATAGCAACAAGTGGGCTAAATGATGCCATGATTTTAAATCTGAAAATAACAAACATGAATATAATAAGTAAACTGGACATTATCAATTTAGCATATAAGTATAGAATATGGAACCTTATAAAACCGTAAAGTAATATATGCAACGACAAACCAATCCATGTCTATAATTCCTTGGTAGCAAGTTTATTATAAACACATTAATTGATTGAGAACTATTCTCATTATTAGTGCTATCATGATAACTCTTATCATACACTAATAATATGCCGTATTACCTCTAGCCTCTAAGTAATAATGACATAACTCCTTTGGGAGGTTAACATTATACTTAGTCTAGTGTACACAATTATCTAGAATCATGTGTAGCCACATTTCATCTCCCTTATAATGTTTAAACTTGTAGTACCATGGAACAAAACACCCTCCTTTGGGATCGCGAGGCATATACGCCAAGACGAGGTGCTTGTCCACACTACTTTAAACAGGTTAGTTCAATCTTGTAGTACTATGAAGTTAACACCCTCCTTTGGGATCGCAAGGCATATACGCCAAGACGAGGTGCTTACCCCACACTACTATGAATCGATAATGGAGGCCGTGAGATCCAACCCTTGTATCTCTCTCCCACTAGATATTTTAAATTAAAGGTTTTTATGATCAAGAACCATATTAAAGCTAGAAACCTTGAACACATAATCCTAATCCCATTAGGAATAAATTTCATAACCCTAGCATTAATATATATATATATATATAATGTAATAAAAACCCATATTACATTATAAATCCATATTACATTATAACTAATATAATATATGGATTATTACAAGTAATATATGATTATTACATTATATATAATATACGGATTCAATATGAAATAAAGAACTTGAATCCTTAATGCATGCGAATCAATGTATATCTCATATATTAAACGTAGCATGACAGTTATGTTAATTGACATTCAATAACTACCTTTGAGAGTAGTTATTGTCCGTTGACAATAACTATAGTTATTGTCAACGGACAATAACTACCATCTTTGAATGGCCGTATCTTAATGGCCGATCATGTTTACAAAACAACTTCAATAAACCGGTTCACATGAAGTGTAGATGGTGTCCTCTTGGAACCATGCAAAAGAATATATCGCATATATTGATCAATGCACAAAGGGTTCATGGAACAATAACTTTATGCAGAAATTTGAAAACACAAAGATAACGGTTTTCTTAAATTCCAAAACTCAATCACATGTTATACAAACATAATATGGAAACCTGGCTCTGATACCAATTATAGGAAAATCTGGTTTTGTATCCCATACAAAACACACAGCGAAAGCAACAAACATGGATCTATTTCATTCATGATTGATAACATGCACTATGTGATTTTGAGAATTTGAGAACAAGATAGCATACCTTGGTGCGGTTAAATTCAAAACAAAAGATTAAAAGTTCTTGGAAATACTTTTAATCTTCACTCCAATTCCACTTTACGCCCAAGAAGTGTGGTCTCTCAATCAGTTTCTAAGGGAGAATAATCGAGTGGTTTCACTCGCACATACACACCACTTCACAATTATGATTCTCTTAAAATAAATTTCTGTATGTTTCTCCCTTTTATAACTAACTAATTATCTAATTGGCCCGGCTTATTGGGCCTTTCCAATTGGGCTTTAATGTGTGGCTTGGAGTGGGACCAAAAGGGACCAATAAGACACTAGCTCCAATGGGCCTTGGGCTTTTCTGTCAACTCTTGACAAGTCCAAAGTTACCATTAATTATATTTAATACCACTATATAAATATAATTGCACTCTAGGTCTTATTTATAAATTATATCCCAAGACTTTATTATACACGCAACCCCTTCAAAAAATATTCGTAGTAATACAAAGTCATGAATGTAGACTGCCACTTTGAAAATTACTACATCTTAATCCTTGAGTACGCGGTTTAATTCTTAAAGTTATTCATCATATATTTATGAAATCCAATTTCATAAATATATACTTTAGTAATTTCTTACTAAAGTGGTTAGGCCTAACTCTCTAAATAACCAAACCCATTAAGCTTATCTCAAGGGAATATTTTATATCTCCGTTAAGAGACTATGAATTCCATCTTGAGAATATATGTTCCATCAACACTAAATGTGGTTGCTCAACATACTGAGGTTTTGATCGTGTCTTTAGATCTCACTCCTGATATATCAAAGCAATCTACACCTCATGATCAGGTCCATTATTCTCTTAGGATTAAGAGTTCATGCAAATAGGAGTCGTGAGATTTATTATTCATTTGACAGTCGTTAGGAGAATAATAAATCTCACAGCAGTCCAGTTCAATATGTCTTAACTCTTAAAATATATCAACATATCAACTAGAAGTCTCCACTTCCATGATCAAGACAAATCATCTTAGTTGATATGTTATAGTTTTCGCAGATGAAATGCCCAATTTCATCACCAACTACGAACCAAAATTATGAGTTTACAAAGAACTTGTGATCTATATCTTCTGTGACTAAATTACATAAATCACATACTATGCATCTCATGGACTATATGATAATGTCCAAATATTCATATTACCATTATTTTAGATAATAATAATAAAGAATCTTTATTAATCCACAACATTAAGTCATACATAATGTCATACATAATAACATACATAGCATCATACATTAGGATTTAAGGGTACTAATCCTATCAGGTTCATTCTCGGACCTCTTTGTGATCTTGGAAGTGATTTCCCTTTGGCTTCAGACATGACCACAGATTGGTTACAGGGTTTGTTCAACACCCGTTGGTTAAGGAATTTCACCTTGGTGTAAGCTTCGGTTAGCTCAACATTTAGCATCTCAATCTCACACCTGGCCTCTTTATATCTTACTAGGAGACTTCTATAGTCCTTCTCTACCTTCTTCATCTTCTTCACAGCCGCCTTGGCCACCCTTATGTATTCTCCTGATTTTTCAAGAAGAGAATTGTATTTTTCTTGAAGGCCTGTTGTACATTCAACTTCTTCAGCATCTGATTCTTCTACAGTTCCTATGGATTTCTCATCATTATGCTCCCCAAGTTCTTGTATAAGTAAATTCAAGTCCTCTGGAGACTTAACATGAGCAATAGTCATAAATACTGAAAAATTCCCTTCTTCATCACAGCTATCCTCCGAATCAAAGGTGGAGGAATCTGAGTCACTAAGAGTGGTGGTATACGTCTTGCCCTTCAATCTTAAGTGATTAGGACATTCCTTTTTGAAATGGCCATGTTCATTACATTCAAAACAAGTGACTCCTTGATTAGATTGGGACTCCTTCTCATCTCTCTTTTTGAAGTCTTTCTTCTCCTTTCCGGAACTTGTGAATTTCCCTTTATCATCAAATTTCCCACTATTCTTGAACTTCAGGAATTTGCGGAAATTCTTTGCAAGGTAAGCAACATCTTTCTCTACGGCATCCTTATCCGATGAGTCGTGTGCTTCTACCCTTTCATTTATTGTATGAAGAGCAAGAGATTTAATCTTCCTTTGAGTGGGCAATGACAATTCATAAGTTTGAAGCGAGTTCTTGGACTTTGATCTCATCAAGATCCTTGCTCTCTTCAATTGCTGCCACCTTGGCATGGAATCTTTCTAGCAATGACCGAAGGATCTTCCTTACTACCTTGGAATCCTCCGTTTTCTCCCCCAAATTAAACTTGCCAATGACCACTTCATTCAGCTTACTATAGAAAAAGTCAAAGGACTCGTCCTCACTCATTCTGAGCTCCTCAAATTGAGTGGTCAACATCTCTAGCTTCGTGTCTTTTACATTCTTCGTTCCCTTATAAGTGGTCTCCAAATATCTGCCAAGCTTCCTTGGCAATGGTAATGTGAGAAATCTGATGGAACACATCTGGAGACACACCACAAAAAATAGTGTTAAGTGCTTTGCTATTAGCATTTGACGTCGTGCGGGCTACCTTATCCCATGTGGATTTGGCTTCCTCAGGCCTAGTCCAGCCGATATCAATGGCATCCCACGCAGATTCATCTATTGAACATAAAAATGCTCTCATACGTACCTTCCAAAAGGCATAATTGCTACCATCAAAATATGGTGGTGCATTTAAAGATTAAGACCGGTCCATCTCAAAAAGGGTCAAGTATTGCACTAAGGTACCCGCTCTAATACCAATTGAATGTTCAAAATGTGTGTAAAACACCCTTGAACGTTTAGACCCCCAATTTACAAAATACCAATTCAAGCTTATTATCAAACAATATATGTGCGGAACATGAACATAAGCTAAAACAGAATTGATAAACAATCTAAACCATAAATAATCACAACCACAACAGTAATTAAATGGCAAAGATAAAGGGAAGAGAGATGCAAACACAATGACAATATAGCGATGTGTTATCGAAGAGGAAACCGAAGCCCTCAGCGTAAAACTTCTCCACTGCCCTCCAAGTAGAAAACCCTCCAAGTCTAATCTACCCAGTGTACCTAAGCCCTCCAAGCTCCTACTTCAACGAGGTTAAGCCGAACCTATTTGTTCTTTAGTTTACCATATTCCGCTGTAACCCATAGCATCAACCAATGTGAATTAGTCCCTTCTTAACTACCTCCCAAAACACCAAAAAGCCTTCTCATAGATATGGGTAAGGTGAGAAAATTTTTGGCTAATAAACCTCTTAAGGATGTAACAATGGAGAGCGTGAGAGTTGAGCAATCTTGTTTTTCTCTAGGGTTTCTCTCTCAAAATTCTTTCTGGAAGCTTTCAATATTTCGTGAGTATAAAGGGTATTTATACTGGAGTGAGAAAGGAATGCGAAGAGTCAGTTTTTCCATAACATAGTGAACTGGCGACCTGGCCTCGTGACTTAACTGAGTCGCGAGTCCAAACCACGAGCTAACTGAATGGCCAGACTGGACTTTTTGTCCAGTAGTGCTACGGCTGGCATGACGGTTCAACTTCTCTGCATGCTTCACTAGTGTGCATCTTTTGACAACTTGCAAGCCATGAGCCACTCGCGAGATCTAGTCGCGAGTCTCTGCTTCATTGCACAATTTTGAGCATTTCTTTACACTCTCTCACACACTACCCTTACATGATTCTCACCTAAATACAGGGTTACTAATTGCTAAATTACAATAAAATTTAGCGCTGAATAAAGCCAACAAGATGGTTGATTAAATTCAACCTTACAGAATTGGTTCCTAAGGAATGGCCTATAAATCTTATTGGAGTTTGGATGGGTCCAATTAAATCAATATATATTATATTTTAGAAAATGATAAAAAAAAAATTAAGATATTAAATGAATATTATTTTTGTAATGTTAATTCGATTGCTTATACATTGCTTTATGTTATTTTATTTTATTTTTTATTTTTGGATATAGGGTATAAAAATCAAGATCAATTAATTTTTTTATTATATATTTTTAGATATTCTATTTTTAATTATAATGATTTATTATGTATTTATTTTAATAATTGTAAAATTATTAATTGATATTTATAATGTTAGCAATTTGACCATGTACCGGTCCGACCTCAATCAAATGAAAAAACCGAGAATCATTTCTCAAAGAAGAAAGTTAGCAACATTTGCGTTATACTTCAAAAGGATTAATCATAATTGAAACTTTTTGTAGTTGTTAATAAATCTCAAATCAACCCAACATATATTCGATATGGTACTAATCACACACCCATACAACACACACTTAGCCAACATTCAATTGAAACTAGAACATCACAAAAACCATGCCTGCTTTGAGGAATTAGTGCATTTTTGAATTATTCCAATGACTTATTAAAATCACCTTGATTTTTTTTTCTAGAAAAATTAGGTAAAAACATGAATATGAACACTTGGACATTTGAACATAATTTCAAATTGTTTGTTTGTTTAGACCCCTTAAATAAGATTGTTTAACCTAATTAATTAACCGAGTTGATTATTAGATTTATTATTTAGATCTAGGTTAAACAAGCATATATCATATCATGCATAAAAGTGGAAAAGTAAATAACACCACTGATAGGCCAAAAATGTATTGACCCCTTTTGCAAATTAATTAATTAATTATCCAAGTTAATTAATTATGTTAATTAATTAAGTCAATTTAACATGCAATAGCGTGGTAGTACAAACAAATCACCAATTAAACTAAATGCAGCGGAAAATAAATTTGACACGGTGATTTGTTTACGAATGGGAAAAACCTCCAAGACAAAACCCCACCGGATGAATTTAAAGTCACCACTCCCGAGAATCCACTATTATCAAAACAAGCGATTACAAGTAAAAGGAATCCCAGTACCTAATACCAACCTACAATTGAACCCTTACCCGAATACTCAATTGGACTTGTAATGTTGCGGCAATCTCTCTGTTCAATGCACGAATCCTAGTACGTGACTAACACACCAACTTGAGGAAGATGTTGGCTACAAAGTTCTTCAATTCATCAACATGAAGATCAGAAGTTCCTTGGTCACAAAACCCTATGGCGCAAAGACGCAGTAGCTTCTACAAAGAGAAAGATGAACTAGAGCAATTTGTCTCCGGTCACAATATGCATGTATTCTGCTTGCATCAACTTGGGCAACCCTTGTGATGGCTTTAAAATAATCCTTATATATATCTAGGGTTGTGAGAAAAGAAACCCTACACAAATACTCAAGGATATGTATGTAATCAGATTTGGAAATTCTAATTTCATAATTCTCGACAGATACAACTTGTGTCGAGCTTCTGTTAAATTTCAACATTAAACCTCAATAGAAATGAATAACACTTCTTCACTTGTTTATTGGTCAGACTTGCATGGCTTCAATACTTAACTTGAACACTTGTTTCTTGAAGTACCAAACCATCCTAGATCTACCCAATTAAAGTAAAGTGCGTTTTGTCAAAGGATTAGCCAATTACATCAAATATGTCCTAACAACCACGATATGATGACCTAGGAAAACTGATGAAACGAACTGTTTAAAACCTGGAGAGGATTTGACCTAACTATCCTCATAGTAAAGTAATTCCACTATAAGAGAATTGAAGTTTTTACAATCAGATTTAACCTTAAATCTATTGCTACCTCTAGTAGTAACTTACTGACATGACCACATGTGAGCTCCGAATCCACAGACTCCTTCTCTTCTTGGATTTACATCAACACAAGCACCCTTGCTTGTGACTTTAAGATTCCACACTATCAGTAATGATCTTGATGCAGCAACTATGTTCTACCAACGATTGATTGTAGATCTTGCTCCCGTAGATTCTTGTGTAGTTAGAAGGTTCAAAACTTCTCAAATCTCACAAAGATTAACATACAAGTCTTCCAAAAGTCTACAAAATGTAGCTAGGATTTTCCTTTTATATGTAGAGAAGTTGGAATGAAACCCTAAACTTTTTCGCAGGCTTGGGCCTAATTTAAAAATCTGCAGAATTTCTATGCCTGCAATTTTCGATTGGTTAAGCCTAATTCTTGATCAGTCAAGCTCGACAAAATTTTTTTTCCTTTTTCTGAAGTCAGCTGAACTTGAAACCAACACTTTTAAGCATTGGGTAACAACTAGACTAGACATGTTTTGTTCTCGGTTTGTCAACACAATAAAAATATGATTCTAAACATTTAAACCTAAATCTTTAGAACTTAACTCAAATGATATAAAGTGGAGCAAGTCAAAAGAGTTAGAGATAATGCATGAAAGAACGTTCCTCACTCCTTCTTGCCTATAAAACACTTCATTGAAAAGACTTACAGACCTCCTATATATCCACAGCAGAAAATTTTAAGCAAAAAGACCAGTGAAATTGCACATATCTTGGGCAATGGCAATGGCTCACTACACTAATTTTTTTCGTATATTATTATTATTATTATTATTATTATTATTATTATCATTATTATTATACTTTTTTGATCCTTATAACATCTTCCTTCGTTGAGGTATTGCGAAATAATAACACCACCTCTATATATCTTTATAAAACGACACTCCCTCTTAAGAAATTTTATTTTATTTTATTAATTTATTTATTTTAATAATTTGATAGTTTGATGATTTGAATCGTAAATGCTTTCAATCAAAAATATCAAAATATGCCAGTTAATCTATAAGATTCTTGGTTTTCTTAAGAAATTTCAAAGATTTAGAAAGTTAACAACAACGTGATTTGGTTGTCCCAAATTGTCTGGGGAAGGAAAATGGAAAAACCATGCATATAACATACAAAAGTGGTAAGACATGTTTCAAAACCGTGAGAGGCAAGGTTTCAAATAATAATAATAATAATAATAATAATAATAATAATCGTGAGAGGCAGGACCCGAACAATATGAGGATATGAGTTGTTACGAGCAATATCAATATATTATTCATAAGATTAACTTACCCTTGTGTTTCAACACCCCCCCCCCCCCCCAAAAAAAAAGAACTTGCACTTGTGATAATATGTAAAAACTTTGTTTTTTTTTTTTTTTTTATAAATCTTTTAAATTTACTTCAAAAAAAAATATGTTGACTATATGCAAGTATGGCTTCTAGAAGCCATACTTGCATATAGTCAACATTTTTTTTTTTTTTTTTGGTTTATTGAATTTCCATATACTAACATACTAAATTCTTTGCATTATTTAATTTTCTGTTTATTAAATTTCCATATACTAACATACTAAATTTCGATGATATGGGCTAATTATGACTAATCATGCTTTGAAGTATGACTATAAAGACTTGTTGTTTTGAAATATGATTAAAAAAATGGCAGGACTAGAACTTAGTATGATAAATTACGAGCATGAATGTTTAGCAAGAAGATGGAAAATATGGTGATGGTAATTCATTGCATGAAATGCATATTATGTGTTGATGACATGAAACCATGAACGGATACTACCGGGGGTGGTCGGTCTAGTGGTCATGGGCTCACTCCTAAGAGTTTGGAAGGTGGAGGTCCCAAATTCGAATCTCACAATGGGAAGCGCTTAAGAAATAACTTCATACTCTCGGTTTATGCTCACTAGCATCCTCAATGGAACTGGGTGTATAGTTATGACTCATTTGAATCTCCTGCTCCCGCAAAGCTTGGGCCCAACAGGTAGTGTCACTATGGTCACGCTCAGGTGAAAGACGCCAACTCAGAACGTCCCCCTCTACTCATATTTTGTTCATCAAAAAAATAAAAGAATTGATGAAATGTATGAGCATGCATAACATAATATACAATCATTAAATTCTAAAAGGCTAGCTTATTTTTTAGTTGGATGGATTATGTGTCTAACATCTTCCCATTCGATAACCTAACTTCAATTGGTGCTTATATTTTGGGGTTCTTAAACTAAGTAATTTTCCATGTAATTTTTTATTTTTCTAAATTGTAACTAATTTTATTAATTTTCATTTTTACTAAATTAATTGGAAACTAAATTTTTAAAGCCCCCAATTTAAGGAGAATGGCATTGTCGGTTAACTATTTTGAGGACCAGTACCTGTTAGACCCTTCACCCTTAGGTTGTGGTTCTCGCAACAGTGTATTCTGATCTATGCGCCCCTATTTAATCAACTTCTTATGCATATTATGTAATTGTGTTAAAAAAATGAAGATGATGATACGTTTAGACACACTCAAACCATTAATCCAATGTTGATTTCCTTTATATATGATTTATTCAAATCCAATCTAAACCAAGTTTTAAAAAAAAAAAAATCTAACCCATCTAGTTCTCAGTGAGGCGAGAGGATTCCCTCTCCACTCTCTGTAGCATAGTCTGTCCCTTCGTTTGTGAAGGAAGTGCATGTCCCCTCTAGTACTCTGTAGTACTAGGAGGGTGGTTTGTCAGTGGTGAGTGCGGAGTGTTTTTGGTGGTGAGGAATGGAGGATCTTGCGCTGAGATGGAAGAAACTTTCCCTGTCTGAAGCGGAAGGGAAGAAGTGCGACCTATCGAAAGACAAAAAATCATTAGAACACGTTCTTGCTGCGAAGTTCTTTACACGAAGAACGGTAAATGTGGAGGTGGTAGCAAAGACATTTCGACCATTATGGAGGACAAGATGTAGTTTTGAAGTCAGTGCGGCGGGCGAGAACATTTTATTATTCGCATTCGAATTAGAGATCGATGTGGAGAAGGTTCTTCATGGTGAGCCTTGGGTGTTTGACAGACACTTGGTGGTGTTGCAATGGTATGATGGATCTTCTCCAGTCCAAGAACTAAGTTTTGACAGAACATCTTTCTGGGTACAGATTCATAATCTGCCTTTCTCTTTGATGACGGTGGAGGCCGCGATTAGCCTTGGGGAGAGTTTGGGCATTGTTTCAATACCAAGGGACAAATCGGAGATGAAGGGTGTTAATTTTATGAGAATCCGGGTGGCGGTGGATGTGACGAAGCCATTATGCAGAGGCAGAGTGTTCACTTGGGACCAAGGACGGGAACAGTGGGCTTCATTTATGTACGAACGCCTGCCAAAGTTCTGATACTGGTGCGGTCACCTTTCACACGATGACAAGGAGTGCCCGGTGTGGCTCGGCAGCAAGGGTGACTTGTCGAAGGTAGAGCAGGAGTTCGGGCCTTGGCTCAGAGCGCCGTAATTTAATTCGACGAGAAAAACCACAGTAGAGGTACAAGGATTCGATGGTGGAGGCAATCGCCGAAACTCACCAGGCAGGATCGAAGTTGGGGATACGGGGAAAGGAAAGTGCATGAAAACAGTTCCAACAGTGGCTGGGGTGGAGAATAACGATGTAGTTAAGATGAGAGCAGTAGGTTCATTGTCGTCGATGCCATTGGAGATGGGAAGTAGCGGCGGAGCTCAAACACGTGATAAGCACGTGCATGACAGAGACATGGCTGACCCACAGGTGCAGATCCCAGATTTTGAGGCGATGATACAGGATATTGATGAGGCAATCAATACGAATTCTGCTGTGTTGATTTCAGAAGCACTAGTTTTGGAATCTTCGCCGGTTACGCCTGGTAATAATCAACTTGTCGGGATTAATGGGGATAGTACTGAAAATCTGGGATCTCAGGATAGGATTTTGGAAAAGGTGGAGCCTCAGTTGACTTCCCAAAATTCTATGATACTTCTGAAGGAGTTTATGTTTGAAATGGGTCGGGCTGACAAGGTAGAAAATAAAGCTTGTAAGGGTGGGCCCAAAAAAGGTGGTGGGAAAGGAAAAAATAAACTAAGACCATCTAATGGGCCAGTAGAAAGTGATGGGGGGCTTAAAAAGGAGACAACCAAGGGCCCAACAAGGGGTAGCTGGATCAGGCTTCGGTCTGGACTAATTAATCAAGATGGGATGGATTGTCTGGAGGAAGGAAAGGACCCAAAGAGAAAATATGTAGAAACCACAAACAGCATGGCTGAGGCTACGTGCATGGGAAAAAAGCAAAGGTTGGAGGAAGAAACCAAAAGCCTAAGTATACTCATGGCGTCACAACTGGGATCGGCGGAGGTTGCTGAGCAACTCCGCCGGGTCCAATGAGTCTTATCAGCTGGAATTGCGGGGGGCTTGGGAACCTCCGGTCAATTAAGGCCTTGGAAAAGGTTATCAATAAAGAAGATCCCATTATCGTCTTCCTTATGGAGACAAAGTCAAGCAGAGAATGGATGGTAAATGTTAAAGAGAAATGTAATATGAAACATGGTTTGATAGTACCAAGTGACGGGAAGAGTGGCGGACTGGCGTTGCTTTGGAAGGAGGGTGTTACTGTGAATGTTCAGACATATTCCCAGTCTCATATTGATGCTCTTGTAGATGGTGGGGCAAACAAAGGATGGTGGCATTTAACAGGATTCTATGGAAACCCAGACACAGCAAAGAGGCCCGAGTCTTAGACAAAACTACGACACTTAAAACAATCTTCAAATTTACCGTGGCTAACAATTGGTGATTTCAATGAAATTACAGGTACCTCGGAAAAGGAGGGGGGAAGCGACAGACCTAGACAACAGATGAGGAATTTCATTGAAACCATTAATCATTGTGGACTACGGGATTTAGGTTTCTCTGGCCCAAAGTTTACGTGGTTATATCAGCGGGCAGATGGTTTGCAAATTCGGGAGTGGTTGGATAGAGCCACGGCAACCCTTAGTTGGTTCGACATCTTCCCTGAAGCAAAAGTGTTCCACCTTACCTCATCGGTTTCGGACCACTCGCCTTTGGCACTCCGCATGGCGCCGAACATGAGGAAAAGGAAAGCCAAGAGAATGTTCAGATTTGAAGCAATGTGGCTGAAAGACCAAGGGTGTGAAGAAGTGGTTCAGAAGGCATGAGAGGATGGGATGATAAGAAGTACAGGGAGTACATTGGAGAGTTGCTTAGAAAAGTGTCGTAGTAGCCTGGAGGCATGGAACAAAACAGTCTTTGGGCACGTGGGACGAAAGGTAGCTGAACTACAAAAAAGGCTTGAATGGCTTGAACTCCAACCCTCTTCTATGGAGATCAACAATGATATGAAGAGAACCAGAAGTGACCTGAACATTTGGCTTGAGAAAGAGGATGACATGTGGCACCAACGATCTCGAATAAATTGGCTCCAATCTGGAGACAGAAATACAAGTTTCTTCCATGCGATTCTGCACGGCAAAAGAAAAATTTCATTGAGGGTATCCTGGACGAAAATGAGGTATGGCAAGAAGATGAGGAGACGGTGGCGGACGTGATGGTGAAGTATTATGAGGAGTTATTCACTACATGTCAACCATCAAATTTTACAGACCTGCTCCAAGCGGTCCAGCCAAAGGTGACTACTTCCATGAACCAGTGGCTGACTAGAGACTTCACAGAATCAGAGGTCAGATTTGCTCTAAAACAAATGTACCCACTGAAAGCACCGGGCTCGGATGGTATGCCTCCTCTCTTTTTCCAGAAATTTTGGAACATAAGTGGTGAGGTTGTTACAGCAACGGTTTTGAATTTTTTGAATCACGGTGCTTCCCCCCCTAATTTTAATAAGACGCATATAGTGTTAATCCCTAAAGTCAAGGAACCTAAGAAGGTTATTGAGTATAGACCTACTAGCTTATGTAATGTGGTGTACAAAATTGCCTCAAAATCCATAGCTAATAGGTTGAAGAAAATTTTACCTTCCATTATTAGTGATACTCAGAGTGCCTTTGTTCATGGTAGGCTTATTACTGATAATGTGCTACTTGCTTTTGAGACTATGCACCATATTAGCCAGAAAAAAGGGGGGAAGATTGGGGAGATGGCCCTGAAGCTAGACATGAGTAAGGCTTATGATAGGGTAGAATGGCTGTGTCTAGATAAAATAATGGAGAAGTTGGGTTTTGATGTGAAGTGGAGGGGTCTTATTATGCAATGTGTCTCTACTGTAACATACTCCATAAAAATTAATGGGATTCCTAAAGGTAATATTATTCCGTCTAAGGGTATCCGTCAAGGAGACCCTTTATCACCTTACCTTTTTCTCTTATGTGCAGAGGGTCTCTCATCACTGATAAAATCTTCTGTAGCAATGGGTACTTTGGAGGGAGTGGCTATTTGCCGGAACAGCCCAAAATTATCACACCTCTTCTTTGCAGACGATAGTTTGATCTTTTGCAAGGCGTCTCTATCTGAATGTGATGCCCTCCAACATATCCTGTTAGTTTATGAACAATCTTCGGGTCAGCAGTTAAATAGGGCAAAAACTTCCCTATTTTTCAGCAGGAACACTCCTGAAGACATCCAAGAGGAGATAAAACGCAGATTTGGAGCCCAAGTTATCAAGCAACATGAGAAGTACTTGGGTTTGCCGTTGTTGGTGGGAAGAAATAAGAGGAACACTTTCAATGAGATCAAAGAGAAGCTTCGCAAAAAACTAGCAGGTTGGAAGGAGAAGATGCTGTCTAAAGCTGGCAAAGAGGTGCTAATTAAGGCGGTGGCCCAAGCAATACCAACATACACCATGAGCTGTTTTAAATTACCGGATGCTTTATGTGAGGAACTGACAAGCATGGTAAGGAACTTTTGGTGGGGACAAAAGGCGAATGAGGAGAAAATAGCTTGGTTGAGTTGGGAGAAGTTGTGTGAACCAAAATGCATTGGGGGTATGGGTTTCAAGAAACTCCAACAATTTAACTTGGCTCTCCTAGCTAAACAAGGGTGGAGGCTCTAAACAAATCAGAATTCACTGGTTTATCGGATGCTAAAGGCTAAATACTTCCCACGGTGTGACTTCATTGAGGCCTCACTTGGGAATAACCCTTCATTCCCTTGGTGAAGTATTATGTCTGCCCAAAAATTGGTAAGGGAAGGCATACGGTAGAGAGTGGGGAATGGAAGGGATATAAGTGTTTGGGGTGATAAGTGGTTACCATCACCATCCACCTTCAAAGTAGTTTCGCCTAGACAGTTCCTGCACCAAGACACAAAAGTTAGTGAGCTGATTGACATGGCCATGGCTAGTTGGAAATCTGATATCCTGGATGCTCTTTTCCTCCCCCACGAAGCTGAAATGATAAAAGGTATACCATTTAGCTCACGTCTTCCTGTTGACAAGTTGATATGGGCGGAGGCTTCTAACAACAAGTTTAGTGTCAAGAGTGCCTATGCCTTAGCAACGAGGCTTGCAGTTGATGCTAATCAAGGTACCAGTTCAGACCGCAGCGAAGTACTTTTGTTCTGGAACAAGCTTTGGGCCCTACCAATACCCCCAAAGTACGTCACTTTGCATGGAGGGCATGCAGAGATAGCCTTCCTACTAAGAAAAATCTTATGCGACGTGGGGTGGTTAAGGACCAAGTTTGTGATGAATGCAGGAAGGATGAGGAGTCAACGGGTCACTTGTTCTGGTCATGCCCAAAAGCTAGAGAAGTGTGGTCTTGCACTAAGATAACGGTTCCACCAAGGCTAGAGAAGGCAGACACCTTTTTCGACTTACTGTGGGGACTGTTGATGGAGGTACGGGTTGAAATGAACGTGGTTGTAAAGTTTGTGTGTACTGCATGGGCAATATGGTACAACCGGAACATTGCAAGGAATGGTGGTCAGCGTCGAAATGGTAGGGAGCTGGTCAGTTGGGTGGCGCATTTTATGGAAGAATATAATGAAGCAAACAAGGGCAAGGACTATACAACAATGACAGTTGAAGCACAGGACAATTGGTCCCCACCTCCTGCAAATGTTTTCAAAGTGAACGTAGATGCGGCAGTGTTTGCAAGGCAAAAGGCTGTGGGTGTCGGAGTAATTGTTAGAGACAAAAAGGGTCGGCTTGAGGCTGCGTTGTGTAAGAAGATACAAGCACCACTGGGTGCCGTGGAGGCTGAGGCCATGGCGCACGAAGCAGGACTGTTGTTTGCAAAAGATATCGGCATCCACAATATCATCCTTGAGGGTGATTCACTTATTATCCAGAATGCCTTGTGTGAGACGTCCACCCCACCTTCCTCTGTGGCAGCAGTCATACAAGGGATGCAGGACCTGTGCAGAGATTTCCGTGAGGTAGAGTTTTCCCACGTTAGGAGACAATGTAACACATCAGCCCACCTTCTAGCTAAGCATGCTTTGGGTGTTAGTGATTTTATCACTTGGATTGAGGAGGATCCTAGCTTTCTTGAGCAAGCTCTTGCCCATGATGTAAGGAGTTTTTCAAGTTATTAATAAAAGTTTCAGTACTTCTTATCAAAAAAAAAAATTATCAAACCTTGTCTTTTGAAGAAAATATTGACTCTACCGTACCGTTGGTGTTTAAGAAAGATCTTATAAGAATAACGTGTGATTCCTTCAAGCAAAAAAAAAATAAAAAAATAAAAAAATAAAATAAAATAAAAAATTCAACAAGAAGAAGAAAGAAGAAGAATAACGTGTTTGATGCTTATTATATCCTATCTAGACAGTGCTATCCTATCTAGACTATATATGTAACAGAATTAATGATGTGTTAATCATTCGTGTCTCTTGTAGCTAGCAAAAATGGATGCCAAGACTTCCATTAGGGTTATCATCATTCGGATGCTTATTATCTTTTTGTTTCTCTCATCTACGTACACGATGGTGGTTGCGGAACCCAACAATGTCGTCCTACGAGCGAGTCCCTTTCTTCCCATGGTTGCATGCAATATCTTTGTAGACTTTAAGTGACCAAATATATACCCTTGTCTTTTGCATGATTTTACATGCTATTGTTTTTTGTTTGTTTATTTATGTTTTGAGATGTTTGTATGGTATTTTATTGTTTGTGTTGATTGTTAAGAGCTTTCCTTAACTGTCATAGTGTGTGCCATCAAAACAACAAATATGTATGCACCCATCTCAAACATATGGCGGTAGTAACCATGGATTACCGGTCTTCATTAGATTCGGGTACCTAGTGGCGAACTTACCAACTCATAGCCCAAGGTCACTGGATCATTTCTTGTTGACTATAATGAATAAACCGTGCTGTTTGGACCAACGTAATGTTCATTACGTTACAAGTTGGGAGCTGTAACGTCCTAGCTATGGGAAACAATAAAACAACAAACCCACCCTACAATGTAATGATTTACAACCTACCCTTAGGCCGGCCCATGTTAAAATTGCATTGCATGTTGCGTGTGTTTGTCTGGTTGGTTAATTGATATAGATGGGGAACTAGTTGTGATTGACCCAACCAAGCCTTTTCTTAGGGGAGAATTTGGTCAAGATCAGAAGGAATGCTTCAAAGAGAACCCAAGACCGACTTTCAAGCTAGTAGTTTTAGTTCCAAACCCATCACTCCCACCACAGTACTGAAGCCTGTGAGCATAGAAGACACTCCATTGCTGCAACATCACAATTCCGTATTCGACCTACAAGACAGTTTAAGCCATAAGAAGTCTGAAGATCCTATCACCATGGCGGAAGAGGGAGAACATCCGAACACTGAAGAACCCATGAACACTCAAGAGCTACTGAGCACCATGGTAGCTAGTCAAATCTAGCTGAGGGAGGACATGAACCTTACGGTACAACAATTTCAGAACCTGAAGAGTGGCCAAGAGGAGAACAAGATTGACCATAATTTCCCAACCATGGAGGGTGAAAAGAAGATCAATGAAAGGATAAACAAGGTAGAAGAGATGATCAGGAGAGCTCACAAGATGGAATACCTCATGGACTACCAATCACTCTTGCTTTTCTCTGACATGAGATTGCCTCCCAAGTTCAAGATGCCAACCTTGGACAAGTTCGACGAGACTGGCTGCCCAAAGTCCCATTTGAAGATGTATATGAGGGCCATGCAACCCCTAGGAGCAACTGAAGAACTACTTGCTTAAATGTTTCAAAACACTCTGACTGGAGCTACTCTTAGGTGGTTCCTCAACCTAGATGATGCTAGAGCAAGGAGTTGGGAGGACATTTGCTGTGAGTTTCACAATCAATACAAGTACAACATAGAGGTGGATGTAATAAGGAGGGATCTTGAGACCACAAAGCAAGAGCCGAAAGAATCTTTCTCTACCTTTATTACCAAGTGGAGGTCTAAAGCTGCACAAATGATGAATAGGCCAAGTGAAGAAGAACAATTGACTATGGTTGTAAAGAACTTATTACTTGTATACCATAAGTACTTGTTTGCTCAGTAAAAGGGTTACTAAAACCATTATACCTAAGACCAATTCCAAACCCCTTGCCTGCAAGATTTGATGTGACTAAGAGATGTGCCTATCACCAAAGCCCTGGCCATGATACTGACAAGTGTTTTGGCCTTCGTCATGGAATTCAAGACTTAATAGACAATAAGGTGATTGCATTGCCTACAAGGCCTAGCATCACTAATAATCCCTTGCCCAACCACAATTTTGGTAGAGGGCCAAGGATTAATTGCTTGATGACTAAAGAGGAAAAAGAAGAGGACCCGTTTTAGTTGATTTATGACCTACCCGAGTGCTTTATGATGATATGGGAAGAGTTGATGGGTATGATGTCCACTGTAGGGTATGACATATGTGGTAGGATTAGTGCCCTTAAATCCTATTGTATGATGCTATGTATGATATTATGTATGACATTATGTATAACTTAATGTTGTGATTAATAAAGTTGTTTTATTATTATCAAAAATAATGGTAACATGAGTATTTGGACATTATCATATAGTTCATGAGATGCATAGTATGTGATTTATGTGATTTAGTCATAGAAGATATAAGTCATAAGTTCTTTGTAAACTCAAAATTTTAGTTCATAGTCGGTGATAAAATTTGGCGTTTTATTTGTGAAGACTATAACATATTAACCAAGATGATTGGTCTTGATCATGGAAGTGGAGACTTCTAGTTGATATGTTGATATGTTTTAAGAGTTAAGACATATTGAACTGGATTGCTATGAGATTTATTATTCTCCTAATGATTTTCAAATGAATAATAAATCTCATGACTTCTATTTACATGAACTCTTAATCTTGAGAGAATAATGGACCTGATCATGAAGTGTAGGTTGCTTTGATATATTAGGAGTGAGATCTAAAGTCATGGTCAAAACCTCCATATGTTGGGCAGCCACATTTAGTGTTGATGGAACATATATTCTCAAGATGAAATTCATAGTCTTTTAGTGGAGATATAAAATATTTCCTTGAGATAAGTTTAATGGGTTTGGTTATTCAGAATGTTAGGCCTAACTACTTTAGTAAAGAGTTACTAAAGAATATACTTATGAAATTGGATTTCATAAATATATGATGAATAACTTAAAAGGATTGAATCGTGTACTCAAGGATTAAGATGTAGTAATCTTCAAAGTGACAGTCTACATTCATGACTTTGTATTACTACGAATATTTTATGAAGGAGTTGCATGTACAATAAAGTCTTAAGATATAATTTATTAATAAGGCCTAAAGTGCAATTATATTTATATAGTGGTATTAAATATAATTAATGGTAACTTTGGACTTGTCAAGAGTTGACAGAAAAGCCCAAAGCCCATTGGAGCTAGAGTCTTATTTGTACCCTTTTGGTCCCACTCCAAGCCACATACTAAAGCCAATTGGAAATGCTCAAAAGGCTAGCCCAATTAGATAATCAGTTATAAAGAGAGAAACATACAGAATTTTGTAAGAAAATGAAATGGTTTGTATGTGAGTGTTGGACATTCTCTTATTCTCCCTTGAACATACACATATAATTGATTGGGCATAAGTGGAATTGGAGTGAAGATTAAAAATGTTTCCAAGTACTTCTAATCTTTGGTTTTGAATTTCACCATACCAAGGTACACTCTTATTCTTGCATTTTGAAATTTACATAGTACATATTAACAATTGCGAATGAAGTAGATCCGTTAATTTCCACTGCGTATGTTTTGTATGTGATACAAACATGTATTTTCCATCAATATGGAGTGAAGATGCAATAGAAACCACAAACTACCCAACATCCACAAATGGGGGGAGACACTTCAAACCCTAATCAAATTACCCAATATCTACAATTAGGGGGAGACATTTCAAACCTCAAGCAAGTTACCAAACACCTACATATGGGGAAAGACACTTCGAACCCCAATCAAATAACAAAGCACCTACATACGGTAGGAGACACTTCGAACCATAATTAAATGACCCAACATCTATAAATGGGGGGAGACACTTTAAACCGTAAGATACTTGATCTTAATGACCTAACAAAAATTGCCCACATCATAAGGGGGGAGAGACATTTCAAACCTCCACATTTGGAGAAAGACAACCCGATAGAAGCCTTGAACAAAGCCACCCAACAAACACCCGCTGAAGAGGATGAGGTCCTTAAGCAGCTATAGAAGACATAAGCCAATATATTTTTATGGGGTTTACTAATGGCCTCATAGAAGCACTGCTAGAATTTGATAGACATTCTCAATCAAATCCAAGTCCCTAAAACCATTAATTTTCAAGATTTGAATGCTATGATTGGGTCCATAAGTAGGGAACTCACTATTTCCTACTCTGACAAAGATTTGACAAAGAAGTGGAAGCACTACAATGACCCATTGCATATTACTGTAGATGCCAAAGGCAAGAGGATTCTGATGGTTTTAATTGATGACAGAAGTGCCTTAAATGTATGTCCTTTAAAGACTGCAAGTTGCTTGGGCCTAAGTATTGAAGATTTTATACCGACTGATCAGGACGTAAGGGCACATGACAATAGTAGAAGGGAAGTCTTGGGAACTGTAACACTAGAGCTCACTATAGGGCCAATGATCAAGGAGGTAGAGTTTCAAGTTCCGAGCATAGCATCATTCTTCAACATGCTCCTTGGGCGACCATGGATCCATGACACACAAGCTGTACCTTCATCCTTATACCAAAAGGTTCAGTTTTCTCACGAAAGAGCCATAATTACCACATATGGCAATACTTTGTGCGCACCAAGGCCTATTTTTGGTATTGATTCTGAGAAGGAGCCATTGACCTTGGATGGCTTTGAAATTGAGAAGCCTGGTTTTGAAAGAAAGGAAGAGGAAGTGGAGAAGATCCTTATGGATTTTGTTCCCTACAACAACGATAACGTGGTGGCAATGATGAGGAGAATGAATTACCTTCGAGGGATGAACATGGGGGAAAGACTATGATGAAGCCAAATGCTCATATCCCGATGATTCTTATTGCCACACCACATTTTGGGCTAGGCTATAAGCCCACTAATGATGACTTGTTAGAGATGGAAGTGAGAAAAATGGCCCATGCTAAGGCCAAAGCAAAGGGACTTCCTTGTCCCCCAAAACCCCTAAAACCCTATACTCCCACACTGAATGGAAAATTTGTCAAAGCTGGAGATAGTCAACGCTATTGGGGATTCCCCGAATTGAGATTAGATCCTGAGTCAAAGACCATGATGCCTAGGTTTGAGCTACTATTTGATTGCAACAAGAAGCTTTTAGAGCTGAAGAAGGAATAGACAACCTGGTTCCCCATTGATTGGGCTGATTACGTGGATCTTGATGCAATGACTATGATTCTAGGAGATGCCATTTGCAACATAGAAGAAGAAGAGTATTGGGAAGCTTGCCAGCATGCATTGAAAAGCCTATATGAAGCAAGAACTAGTGATGAGGATGAGGAAGAGGATGGGGGAGAAGCCCCTGGTGACAATGATGAAGGTAGTAATTGTAAGAGTGATAGTAGTAGTAGCAGCAGTAGCAACAATGGAGCTAGTGAAGATGCTAGCAATAGTGATAGTGAAAGCAACGATAGTGAAGACTATGATAGCCAATATAGTGGCAATGATTAGGGTGAACCCCCTAGTGATAGAGAAGAAGAAGATGTTAGGTTTTATTATGAAGACTGCTCTAGCGATGATGTAGACTATTATGATAGAGATATAGAAGATGACGCTGAAGCTGAACCTATAGACATGGGGAGTGATGCCGAAAGTGATGAATATAGGCTAGAAAATGTGTTGGAAGTTACAGGAGAGGAGGTTGAAGAGGCCGATAATATAGACTATGATGATTACCCCTATAGGCGTCCCTCATATTGGAGCTGCATTATTGATGGTAGCTTAGGGTCAGGTCCTCGATATGACAAGCATGGTAGAGAGATTCTTGAGTTGGGATCATTTCACACTTCAGAACTTGGCTCACTGATCTCGTACACTGAAGAAGAAGATGATATAGATGCTAGATTGGCCGCTCTAGACCAAAAGTTGATGACGAACAGTTTTAGAGACTTAACATTGGAGAGTCTTAAAGGTGAAGATGAGAAGATGGAAAGGAATGAGTCAAAATATTTGCCCCAATACATCTGCCCAAGCAATAAAGGAAAGCAAAATCTAAGAGAAGAAGGAACTCACCGGGAGTCACCCGCCATTGTTGAAGCCACATCCGAGTTGAAGAACTGGGCATGGCAGGGAGTTGTCCACCCCATGGAGGACTTTGTGAAGAAGATCAAGATTGTCAAACCAATCACTCCTACCAAGAAGATCAAGACCGTCAAGCCAGTCACTCCTACCAAGAATATTATTTTCGTCCTTATTGAGTATGTTTTTGCTAGTATTACTATTCTTGTTGAGTCTGTTTGTGATAGTATTCCTATAGAGTCTGTTAAGAACTTTTTTCCTTATAATATGATTTCTAATTTTTCTTATTTGTTGGCTTTGAATGTCTTTATTTCTGAAATAGGTAAAGTAACTCTTAATAATAAAGAATTAAAACAAGGGCATCTAGAACCTATAAAAGAAGAAACCCAACCTATTAACTTGGGAACTGATGATGAGCCTAAAATAATACAATTAGGCAATACCCTAACCACCTCTGAGAAAGATGCATTAGTTGCACTGCTGATAGAATTCAAGGAGGTATTTGCATGGTCATCCAAAGACATGCTTGGGATTGATATAGATATAGTGCAGCTTTGCATTCTAACAGATCCAACCATAAAGCCGGTCAAGAAGAAGTTAAGAAGAATGAAGCTAGAGTGGACTCTCAAGATCAAAGAAGAGGTTGAGAAATAGTACAATGCAGGATTTTTGAGAGTGGTCAACTACCCAGAATGGTTAGCTAATGTGGTTCCAGTGCCAAAGAAGGATGGGAAAGTGAGAATGTCTATAGACATTCGAGATCTGAATAAGGCTAGCCCAAAAGATGATTTTCCTTTGCCTCACATTAATATCTTGGTTGATAACACAGCAGGACATGCCTTGCTGTCATTTATGGATGGATTTTCAGGATACAATTAGATAAAAATGGCTCCCAAAGATATGGAGAAAACCTCCTTCATTACTCCATGGGGGACATATTCCTACAAGGTTATGCCATTTGGCCTTAAGAATGCTGGTGCTATTTACCAATGTGCAACCACTACTTTGTTGCATGATTTAATCCACAAAGAAGTAGAAGTTTATGTTGATGACATGATAGTAAAGTCCAAAGACCGCAAAGGGAATATACTAGCTTTACGAAAGTTCTTTGAAAGAATCCAATTCTACAAGTTGCGATTGAATCCATAGAAGTGCACTTTTGGCGTCACATCCGAAAAACTGTTAGGGATTATGGTAAGTCAAAGGGGAATTGAGGTTGATCTTGACAAAATCAAGGCAATTGTAGAGATGAAGCCTTCAAAGACTGAGAAGGAGATCCGAGGCTTTCTAGGGAGGATACAGTACATTAGCAAATTCATAACCCAGCTCACCATGACATGTGAGCCACTTTTTCGACTACTTAAGAAGGAAAATCCCATTGTATGGAATGGAAAATGCCAAGAAGCTTTTGAGAAGATTAAGAATTATCTGATGAAGCCACCAATACTAATTGTTAGGACAGTTTTTGTTGTAGTTGGCTAATCCTTTGACAAAACGCACTTTACTTGTATTTGGGTAGATTTAGGATGGTTTTGTACTTCAAGGAATATATTTTCAAGTTTAGTATTGAAGACATACAAGTCTGACCAAGAAGTAAGTGAAGATGTGCTTCTCATTAAAGTTCGACAGATATCTTGACAGAATCAAATCTATTGAGATTTAATGTTGAAGCTCAACAGCAGTTGTATCTATCGAGAATTACGAAATTAGGATTTCCAGATCTAATTACACTCATATCCTTGAGTAATTGTGTAGGGTTTCTTTTCTCACAACCCTAAACATACATAAGGATTATTTTAGAGCCATCTTAAGGTTGCTCATTCGCCCAGGAGCTTTCGATTTTCATACTAATAAACTGAAGAACTTTGCAACCAACATCTTTCTCAAGTTGGAGCGTTAGTCACGTACTGGGATCCATGCATTGATTGGTTAGTCATGTACTGAGATTCATGCATTGAACTGAGAGATTGCCATTACATTATAAGTCTAATTGGGTATTGGGGTAAGGGTTCAACTGTAGGTTGGTATTAGGTATTAAGATTCCTTTTACTTGTAACCGCTTGTTTTGATAATAGTGGATTCTTGGGAGTGGTGACCTTAAAATCACCTGGTGGGGTTTTGCTTCGGAGGTTTTCCCCATTCGTAAACAAATCACCTTGTCAAATTTAATTTCCGTTACACTAATTTATTTGGTAATTTTTTTGTGCTACCACACGATTGCATGTTAAATAGGTTTAATTAATTAACGCGTATAATTAATTAATTAATTTTCCTAAGGGGTCAATACATTTTTGGCCTATCACTAGTCCCACCGGTACCTGAAAAGCCATTGTTGTTGTATCTCACAACTACAGATTTAGCAATGGGGGCTTAGCTTGCTCAATACCTAAAGGAGACTTGAAAAAAGAATGCGATTTATTACATCAGTAAGAAAATGTTGGCTTATGAAGAGAAGTTTTTACCACTTAAGAAGACATGTGTAACACTTGTATGGGCAACCGACAAACTAAGACACTATATGCTTGCTTACAAGGTCTTATTGATTGCAAAAATGGACCCATTGAAATATCTAATGGAGAAGCTTGTGCAAGATGGGAAAACAGCTAAATGGGTTTTGCTTTTATCAGAATTTGATATTAAGTATATGACCCAGAATTCCGTGAAGGGGAGAGTAATTGTTGATCACTTAGCCCACTGTTCACCAGAAGAATTTGGAGAAATTCAGGGAGACTTTCCACATGAGGATATCATGGGGATCGAAGTAGAATCATGGAAGATGTATTTTAATAGAGCAATTAATCAAAATGGAGGTGGCATTAGAGTTCTCCTAATTTCTCCAAAAGGGACACACATCCCATTCTTTGGTAGACTCAACTTTCCTGCGACTAACAATGCCACTGAATATGAAGCTTGCATTATGGGGTTATGAGTAGCCCTAGGTCTTGGAGTGAAAGTGTTAGGTTCTAAGTACTTAGGAACTTATGTATTAAAACTCTAATTTGTATTGTTGGTAAACTGTGATCAAAATGTTTTAGTCTTTGTTTTAGACTTGCTCAAAGTGTGTTTATATGTAAAGTTGGAATCGAGTGTTCTGTAGGATTTATTGTGTAAATTTGCCTGGCTCAATCGATTGAGAATTAGACTCAATCGATCGAAAGTCGTGCAAATTGTTTTTTCTGCAGAATTTCCAACTCAGCCTAAGCCCATTAAGGATTAGGGTTTCAGATCTACTTCTCCCAGTATATAAAGGAAACCTTAAGCACATTTTTAAGGTGCTGTTTAGAGAGATTTGAGTGCCTCTTGTGCCTCTTATGTATTTAGAGTTTTGTACCCAAAACCTCTCTAAGGTTGCTTATATTGCGATTTGTGTAAATCTCTCTTGGGATTTATAAGGAGCTTTCCTTTACACAAGCCTAGGATTATCAAGAGGAGATTCGTTCAAGAACTTGATGATCATTCAGTTGCTACACTAATGAACTTAAAGAAACACAATTGGGTGTGCTTGTACTTGCTGGAGAATCCAGGAAAGAAGGAGTCCGTGGTCTCGGAGCTTGCACGTGGTCGTGTTAGTAAGTTTCTATTGGTAGGTAGCAATAGGATGTTAGTGGTCTAAGTCCTATTGTAAAACTTCGATTCTTTCATAATGGATTCAGGTTTACCTTGAGGATAGCTAAGTTAAATCCTCCCCAGGTTTTTACTGTGTGGTTTCCTAGGTCATCATATCACTGTGTTATTTATATTTCTGCGGCTTTGCTTGATATGATATATTTGTGTTAACCTAGATTTGTTAATTTGACTAAGTAATCACTTGGCTAATTACTTAGGTTTATCTGATTGTGGTTTTAAGGGGTTTAAAAACAAATAAGTGGTATCAGAGCAAGTAGCTTTTTGTTTTAGATATTTTGATCTCAAGAGCTAATCCTTGGCCGCATTGTCGTGGATAATTTGAAGTGTCTTTCTGATCATGTTTCTGCTCATGCTTCTATTGATTTTATTGATGCCTGTGAAACTCTTCGTAAGGAATTATTGAAATCTATGAAAATTGCTAAGGAATTTGAGGAAGAGTTAAAATTGGCTAATCTTGAAAAAGAGGAATTGGTTGTTAAATTAGATGAATCTAGTAAAAAGAATGGATTTTTGAGAAATCAAATTTCCTCTCAAGATGAGAAGATTAAAAGCTTGGAACAAGAATTAGTTGAATCTAAAGCTAAAATTGAAAATTTGACTAGTACCAAGCCTACTGTTGATAACAGAAGTGTTTCTATTTCTCTTAAGCCTAAAACTGAGAAAGTTTATATCCCTCCTTTTAAGAGGAATAATAAAGAAAAGACTTATTTTGCTAGGTTAGACAAAGGTAAAAATTCTGATGTTGACGCTGAAGTTTCTAAACCTAAGTCTAAACCTACTGTTAGAGAGCATAATAAATCTGTTTTTGTGCATACTTGTCACCTTTGTGGTGTTGTTGGTCATATTAGACCAAATCGTTCATTGTTGAGGCAAAAACCAAAATCTGAGACTAGATTTGCTGTTAGGAATACTGATGTTCCGAAATTTGTTCTTGTTTGTCACTTTTGTGGTGTCTCTAGTCAAATTCGTCTTAATTGTCATAAATTGAAATTTAAGCATTTTGTGTTTTAGTCTAGGATATGTGATGATATTTATCCTGCCATAAGTCCATATAAATTGTTTCATATTCTTTTGAAAAATTTGAGCTTGTTGGCTTGTGAAAGGAATTTGCAGGATTTTAGTCTTTCTCAGAAGATAGGTGTAATCCCTTAAATACACTCTGCTTCTCATGGATTTTCACCTACAAAGCCGAAGACTCATGCTATATGGGTGAAAAGATTCTCCAAGGTGAGTGTTGTTGACTTGTCCCTGATTTAATTCTTTCAATTGTTTGTGGACATGTTTTGTTTTTGTTTTTGGTTGTTTTGTTTTTTTAGGTTGTTTTAAAAAAAAAAAAATCCAAAAACATTGAAAAACTTCAAAAAGACAAAAATATTTTATTTTGTGTCTAGTTTTATTTTTCTTGAGGATTATATGAATTATGATATCTCTCTCCTGATTTAGAACATGCTTGACATTGTGGAGAAACTTAAATAGTATGTGTTATATAAGTGCTAAGCTATTTCTGATTTTGTGTGAGTATGTACTAATTTGTACATATACTCAAGGGTTAATTAAGAAATTGATATTTCTTGTTTTGTGTACCCTCTATAGCTTAGTTAAGCATTGTCATGCATTGCATTTGCATTGTTCATTAACATAATGTGTGCTTTTTGTTTTTTGTCATAAATTTTGCAAACCAAAAAGATTTTTGTGTTTTGTATTTCACATCTTGGATTTATAATCAAGGATTGGCCATATTATCTTTACATAACAAGTTTATGTACCTTGTTTAGCTTGGATGAGCTTATTTATTGCACTTTACTAGTTGAAGTTTTGTAGTGCATGTTGTGTGGGAAAGATGTTTATGGTTTTGATCACTTTGTCTTGATCTTGAAGTCACATGTCTTTGACTGTCGGACTTGAACCTTTTGAGAAAGGCATAAATAACCATCTCACCACTATTTACTAGCCAATCATGAACACCTTAGCGCATATCGTAAGATTTTGTGCTCGAGAAAGTGTAGCACATGCACAAAAAGAACATAAGGTGCAGCCTCGGTTTAAATGTTAAAATTGGTGTGTACATTATTGGACTTAATGTTAAATCAAACAAACAAAATTGGTGAGTACATTATCCCGGCTATTTTAATAAGTTTCTGATCAAATTAAAATTGGTGTGTACAATATGAGGCAAATCAAGAAACTTACATGATTGCAAGCTTGTTTTCTAGGAGCTGTGAGAGTTATATGACATAACTCTTTAGGTGATAGTCTCTTTCAAATTCTATGTGATGAATTTTGTAGAAATTGTAATTAATTGCTATTCACATATCACCTCACATGTATCTCAAGCTTTTGCTAGTTGCACACACTACACAAGTTACTCTTTGCTAAACTTGGTACATTATATTGTGTGTGATCTTGTTGTGGCCATCCAAGATTATATGTTCCATGATTTTGATGCAAATTGTGTTTTTAATGATTAAAAACCTTGTTTTTGGAAGATTTGGGTTGAATTCAAATGTTTTTGAAAAACTTTTAATCTCATACTCATGCATTTCATTCATGAAATATTGTGCTTTGATGAGTTTCTACATAAAATTGCTCTGTTTTTTCAAAAATTTGAGTTTTCTAGATTTTCGATTGATCGATGGGTGTTTTTCAACCAATCTATTTTTTGTGCATCATTTATGTTTAGGATTCACGTGCATTGCATTGTTTTTTGTATCCATCTTGCAGTTTTGCGGTCATATCTCTCATTGTTTTCATACATACTAGGCATACACTTTGCTAAATTGGGTACTCAACTTGATTTAAAAATTGATTGTTTAATTTTTGAGTCCTTTGTACATTTTAGTATATGCTATTTTTATGTGTGAACTATAGAAAATTATTTTCTTAAGAGATATGATGGATAATCAAGTGCAACTATTTTCTCTACTCATGCAACTATTTATCAGTCACATAATGTCATGTTTGCTTTTATTGAAAGAGAGAATATTCTTTTCATGTGTATCCTCAACTTAGTTTTTAAGTTTGGTTTATGTTTTTTTTAGTTATCCCCACTTCCTAAAGTTTCCCCAACACTGTTTTCCCAAAACTTGTTTTGTTTTTCCTATTTTTATATGGGGGGAAGCTTGTTTTTAACCTTTGTTGTTCATAGGGGGAGTCGTCTCTATTTTCTATAGAGTTGAATTGTTTTGTGTTTCCTTGATTCTCTATTTTCTCTTTATCCTTTATTGCGTATGTTTACTCTTTATTGAGTTATCTTTGTCAATACGTGACAAAAAGGGGGAGATTTAGATGAAATGTGGAATATGTGGGAGACTTGTTTGTTTTGTTTAGGGGGAGAAAATATTTTTTTTGATGTATCTAACTTAGGGGGAGATACTATGTTTCTTGTTTCACATTGCTTATTGATTTATATTTATGAGTTATTCATGATATTTGTCTTTATTGTGTGTTATGTGAAATCAATAATTTATTTTTGTTTACTTGTATTTTCCACAAATGCGTTTATGCGTTTTGTTTAGTGTTTTAGGAAATATACAGGTTGATTCAATTGAGCTGCTATCTACACTTGCAACTGATGGATAGTAGTTAGGATTGGATTTGTTATAATGGGTATTTTTTGTAAAGGGCTTTTCTTTTTAAACTTTGAGCTTTTAGTTGTGTTTTGTCACGGATTGCCAAAGGGGGAGTTTGTTAGGTTCTAAGTACTTAGGAACTTATGTATTAGAACTCTAATTTGTATTGTTGGCAAACTGTGATCAAAACGTTTTAGTCTTTGTTTTAGACTTGCTCAAAGTGTGTTTATATGTAAAGTTGGAATTGAGTGTTCTGTAGGATTTATTGTGTAAATCTGCTTGGCTCGATCGATCGAGAATTAGACTCGATCAATCGAAAGTCGTGCAGATTGTTTTTTCTGTAGGATTTCCAACTCAGCCCAAGCCCATTAAGGATTAGGGTTTCAGATCTACTTCTCCCGGTATATAAAGGAAACCCTAAGCATGTTTTTAAGGTGCTATTTAGAGAGATTTGAGTGCCTCTTTTGTATTTAGGGTTTTGTACCAAAAACCTCTCTAAGGTTGCTCATATTGCGGTTTGTGTAAAACTCTTGTGAAATCTGTGAGGAGCTTTCCTTTACACAAGCTTAGGATTATCAAGAGGAGATTCATTCAAAAACTTGATGATCATTCAATTGCTGCACTAATGAACTTAAAGAAACACAAGCGGGTGTGCTTGTACTTGCTGGAGAATCCAAGAAAGAAGGAGTCCATGGTCTCGTAGCTTGCACGTGGTCGTGTCAGTAAGTTTCTACTAGTGGGTAGTAATAGGATGTTAGTGTTCTAAGTCCTATTGTAAAACTTTGATTCTTTCATAGTGGATTTAGGTTTACCTTGAGGATAGCTAGGTTAAATCCTCCCTAGGTTTTTACTATGTGATTTCCTGGGTCATCATCTCATTGTGTTATTTATATTTCCGCTGCTTTGCTTGATATGATATATTTGTGTTAACCTCGATTTGTTAATTTGACTAAGTAATCACTTGGCTAATTACCTAAGTTTATCTAATTATGGTTTTAAGGGGTCTAAAAACAAATAGATAGAGTTGGAGGTATACGATGATTCAACCTTGATAATTTCTTAGATTTAGAATAGATGGAAGATCAAAGAAGAAAGGCTAATGCCTTATCATGAATGTCTCCAGAAGTGGGTTTTAAATTCAGTAAGATCCAGTATCAATATGTGCCAAGAAGGCAGAATCAGATTGCAGATGCTTTAGCAAAAATGGCATCCGTGATGAATGGGCATAAGAAAGATGAAGTTAGACCAATACTGGTGGAACAAAAAAAAGAGCTAACTTATTGCATGAAAATTGAAGAAGATGAGGAAAAGAATGGAGAAGGTGAATGATATTCAGACAACCTATAGTACCTCAAAGATGGGACATACCCAAAATCTGCAAACAAGAATGACCAATTAACCATCAGAAGGTTGTCCACTAATTATATTATTTGTGGCGAGAGACTTTACAGAAGATCACATGATGGATTCATCTCCTTTGTGTGACTGCCAAGGAAGCACAACAAATAATTGAAGAGGTTCATTAGTCAAATTATGGGCCATATATGATTGCACACATGCTGCCACAAAAGATAATGAGGCAAGGTTATTACTGGACTATTATGGAAGTAAATTGCGCAACTCATGTTTGGAAGTGTCATTAATGCCAAGTCCATGGAGATCTGAAGCACATGCCACCTATGCCATTGCATACCATGACTTCACCCTGGCCGTTATCTATATGGGGATAGATATTATTGGGAAAATTCACTTAACAGCATCCAATGACCATGAATTCATACTTGTAGCTATGGATTATTTCACTAAATGGGTGGAAGCTGCCTCATTTAAGGTTTTGAACTCGAAGAAAGTTGCTCAGTTTATTCAGACCAACGTCATCTGTAGATATAGGGTGCTACATGAAATTGTCTCAAACAATGGGCTGCATTTCAAGGGAGAAATAGAGAAGCTACTTCGACAGTTCAATATTCAGCACCATAAATCCTTACCATACCATCCTCAGACTAATGGAGCAGTTGAGGTTGCAAACAAAAACATAGGGTGAACACTAAAGAAGAGCACAAAGAACTACAAGGACTGGCACCTATAACTACCCTATGCACTTTGGGGGTATAGAACATCAATTCTATCTTCCACAGGAGCCACTCCTTATTCATTGGTGTATGGGATGGAAGTAGTTCTTCCTATTGAAATGGGTTTTTGTTCACTGAGAATAGTACTAGAGAGTGAAATCCCTGAGGTAGATTGGTTGCAAAGTAGATATGACCAATTATGCATGATGGATGAGTAGAGTCTTAAGGCCTAGTATCACATTCAAGGTTACCAAAGGAGACATAGGAAAGCTTTTGACAAGAAAGTAAGAACTAGAGACTTGAAGTTGGGAGATTTAGTGCTGAAAGAGATTTGAGCCCCAATTCAAGAGACAAACGGGAAGTTCAAGCAAAATTGGGTAGGCCCATATATTATCAAGTAAATATACTCTAAGGGAGCAGTAAGGTTGATGAACTTAGATACAAACCCTTTCACTAAGCCAACGAACATGGATCAATTGAAGAAATACCACATTTGAGGTGGTAGTCTGAAAATACCACGTCTGAAATGGTTATAAATTATGTTATTTCCCCTCCTAGGTTTGTTATAACAAAAAAAAAAAAAAAAAAAAAAAAAAAAAAAAAAAAGGTAGGTCAAAAACCCAAAAAGGCGATCTACACAAAAGGAGAGTAAAACAAAGAGAGTGAGAGAGCCTGCTAGTTTGAAAACTTGAAAGGGCGGCCTAGGCAAAAGTTAAGGCAAATAAAAATGAATTACGTGATGACCTAATCCTTCCACCAAGGAGGTATGTAGGCAACCATATATTGGTCCGGTCACAACTTCCCCAGACTCACCATTTACCCATTAAGCAAAAAATTGTTCCCAAAATTCAACCACTTGGAAGTTCTACATAATTCCTAAACCTAAGAATTTCACATCAATTATTTTTTTAATAAACATGTTCATGGCCAAAAAAATAAGAAGATCATTTTTTCTTCAGTCTTTTATCCTTTTGTTATTCATTGATTTCATCTGTGCTAGGTACTTTGTCATCTTGGTCCCTCCTTTTAAACTCGTAGTTGTTAGCCTCGTGTCTTTCTCGGTTGTCTCTAAGGTATTGTTTTCTCATAGCAACCATGTCAGCCTCCTTGTCCACAATTTTATTCACCACCCAGTTAGAATAGTCCATGGTCATCCTTTGGAAGTGAACCTTAACAAAGGATTGATCCACTTGGTCAGCCATCTCCAAACCCAACAACATGTTCCTTGTGGAAGTAGGATTTGTCTCCCCAGGAGTGAAATGTTTTCTTCTTTTTCCACCAAGCATTCCTTTTTCATATTGGAATTACCTGCAAAGCAAAAGTTTTCCCACAAAGCAAAGAGCTAAGCCAAAATTCTTTTGAATGTTGTCAGTCACTCCATGAGTACATTTATTAATCATTCTTGAAAGAACTACACGAAGATTCATTATGTGTCCTTCAATCATTCTACTGGTAATTGAAGTAGGAAGTCCTAAAGTATCAAACAAAATTTCCCTGTGCCTAGGATCACAAGAAACTACTACGGATTTCTTGATAGGATCATAACCCAAAATAGCTTAAAATTCTTCAATTGTGGGACAAAGTTCAACAGTTTGAAACCAGAATACATGATCTTCAGTATCCCAAAACTTCACAGCAGCACGAAGGAAATCCCACTTAATCTTGACATTCCTCAAAGCTTTAATTCCCTCTAGTTTGTAGGCTGTAAAATTGGTCTTGGTACTAAAATCAAAGCTACAAACCCATCTATTGATATCATGAATTGTTGAATGAGAAAAATTTTGGTTGTTAGACATGGATAACTCTTACTTGTGATTAGTGTATCTTGCTAACCTTGATGCTAAAACTTGAGGACTCAAGGAACATGCTAAAACTTGGAATTACCTGTAAAATTAGTGTATTAGCAGGATAGGTTATAAAAAGCTACCTCAGTCCTTAACTAGGTTTAAATAAGTTTCAAGAGTTTGTAGCTGATTAGAAAAGTGTTTCAAGGACTCAAATGGAGAAAATATTTTTCAAAAAGCCCAAAAATGTGAAAAATGCGTTGGAAAAGCTTGAGGAGTGGGCTCGCAATTGGGTGTGCCAGTCGGCACCTTAAAGTGCCAGTTGGCACTCCTTAAGTGCCGATTGGCAATCCAAGAGTGCTGATTGGCACCCAACTCAACTAAGGCCCAACTATCCTGTTTTGTGATTTTTGGGAAATCCTTGGCTTTAGCTCGCATAACGCTTCAACTTCTCTGCATACTTGACACGTGTGCAACTTCTAGCGGCTTGCAAGTCGCGAGCTACCTGCGAGATCCAGTTGCGAGTTCCTGCTACTTTGCACAAACTTGAGCATTTTTTCACACTCTCTCACACTACCTTTACATGATTCCCACCTAAATACAGGGTTACTAATTGCTAAATTACAAACAAATTTGGCACAGAATAAAGCCAACAGGATGGTTGATTAAATTCAACCTTACAGTTTTCTCTCTGAAGCACTCCTTAACATTTGTGGGTAATATGGGTATATATAGTGTGGGTACAGAAAGTGTGTATCAGATAGTACAGACTAGTAGAATAGAATGTCTCACGGGAAGGCCTTACCCGCGAGATACTCGTGAGACACAGCTGTCTCCATCCTGTACTAACTTTTCGCATTCCAGTCATGTGCAAGGCACATGCTTCACTTTGCGGGAAGCTTAGTCGCGAGATACCCGCGAGAACTCTTCTAACTTCAATTGCTTGAGTCTTCACACACTCTCTCTCTAACACACAACCCTTACAATCAAATCCCACAATAAATACAGGTTACAAAAGATTGAATATAATTACAATCAAATTTGGCATAGAATAAAAGCCAACAAAATACATATTTGTAAATCACAACTTGACGATCTCCCCCTTTGGCTATTCCGTGACAAAACCCCTAAAACAAACTCTAGACTTAAACGTGAGTTTGGGAACAATGGCGAAACTCACTCACACCTAATCTTGAAACTGTGAAGCACTTGCACATTTATACCTGTAACCTGAAACGCTCGCACACAAACAAAACTTTCATTAAGCTTATGACAAGTTGAATACAAGGTATGAACATGAGCAAGCATAGTGCGATCAAGTATGTAAACATTAGATATCATGTAAACACAAACTTGATCAAACAAGATCAGTCATTAAAAAATGACTACAATGAACATTTAGCAAGTAAGTGTTCATCCGGACATGTAAACAAAGAGCAATCACTTATGATCATGTGTATGTCCAACACATGACCAAAGCAAAATACATGAAGTATATGCATCTAGGAACAAGATTCTACTGGAGCACAAGTGTGATATACTTAAGACATATTGGCAATATCTTAAAAGTACAAAAAAAATGCTACAAAGCATTGGGATAATCACAAACATACTGAATATAAACTAAAATAATTAAAAGCAAAGAGTGCTGAAGTTTTAAGCAAACGCAGTAAAAGCATAAACATAAACCATCAATTATAGAAGCTAAAAATAAACACAAGTAAACCAAACAGTAGTTAGTGTCTTCTCCTCCCCCTTTCACTGCACTCCCCTTATCACTACACTCCCCCTAACAATGACACCATCTCCCCCTTTTTGTCATGGAATAGCTAGTCTTCATGTTCCTCTAGCTTTCTCTGAATTTAGTCCAGTTGAGTCTGAAGAGATGTGAACTTGGTGTCGAAACGAATGTGTTGGGAGTGCATGATGGTAGCTAGTCCGGATATCTTGGTAGTAATCTCTTAGAGAGTAGCCATGATGTTGTCTAGCTATTCATCATAAACATGGGATGTAGAACTTGAGCTTCCCCGAGTAGCATGACTTTCTTGCTTGGTATTCTTCTTACTATGACTCATGCTTGCATGGAGAGTGCAGATATTAATTTTGGACTTGGCCTTGGATAAGGGCGCTTATCTTCTGAAGGATGCACACCTTTGAGCTTCAAAATCCTTGAGATAAGGCGACAAAAAGGAATACAATTCCTTGAAGCAGTCCGGTCAACCGTTTTTGCCATAATGTGGAAATTATGAGAGCACACATCAATCTCTACATCAGTGATAAGATCATGCAAGAATAACGCTCGACCAAGATTCATGTAACCAGTGCTTGATAAAGGGTAGAGGTTGCTAAACATGATCATCGTGAGCAACCTTAATTCTGGAGAAAAAGATGCCACACTTATTGACTTCCCATTGGAGGAGAATTCCAAATTAGCTCCTAAAGCTTCTTGAAGAATCTCCTCATCCAGATTCAATTCATCATATACTAGTGGGATAGGTAATATTGGCCTGTTGATGTGTAGAATTTCGGCCAACTGGACGGGTGTGACTGAGAACCGCTTTCCTCTCATCCAACACTTGATTTCCTTTCCTTCAACAACGACATTTGCATAGAATTCCTTCACTAAGTTTTCGTATGCATCCTCAAGATTTGAGAGAAGAAAATTACAATCTTTGGTGGCAAACCATATTGGAATATTCATGTCTAAGAGAGAGTGTTGATCAATGGCCCTTTCAACCAGCAATGGTGCATCTCGAAACTAGCTTGTGTAGGTCTGGAATGCAGCATAAGATTTGAACAAGCCAGGATCATACACTCTTGAAGAAAAACGAGTTCTCTTTGAATTCGTTGAAGGTTCATCAACATCAATTACTGGCTCTTGTAATAGGATTCCTTTACCTATTTAAAGGCTCTTTAGGGCAAAAATTTGGTGTGCCACATTTGAAGAATCTTCTTTGGAGTCTTTCAGAGGACAAAGGGGCGTCGCTTCATGTTGATCAACCAATTCAGATGAAAGACATAAGTTTTATTTGTTTTCTTTTCAATTTTGTTATGAACTAAATTTTATTTTCTAGAGCGTTGATGTAGTCTAGCAATGAACACACAATTTATATTCTGAGTTATTTTATTTTTAATATTTCCATGATTGAGTGTTTAATTCTTATTCTTAATGCTTACTATTTTTTTTACGAATTATTGTTTAACCAATTCAATGACAATGAGACCGAGAGGTGATTTGTTATTTTAGTTCTAGAATTAAACACCATTAGTTGAGCGAAAGTAGAGATGCTTTACCGCGATTAGTGTGATTTTTGAAGAAAATTCAAAGTACGTAATGACTCTCCAGTTAATCAAATTCGCATAGAGATATGGAATTGTTAGTTAAAGATATTTTTGATATTGAATAGTTGAGGAATTTTTAATCATCAACTGGAGATTATTAGAATTTAATAATTAGAAAGAATAAGTTGTGTGGGATTTTTTTCTTTACACTTTTACACTTTTACGCTTTGCTAGATTTATTTTTATTAAATAGTTTAAGTTAATTTAGATAGTTGAATGTTCCTTTTATTTTTGATTTTCCAAATAGTAATTAATTTAGTGAATTTCGGTATTCATTAAGATAGTTAATCCCTGTGGGTTCGACATTCGTTTTCTAAAAGCACTTTACTACTTATTACGATTCTGTGCACTTGCAGATTATTTTTTCGCGAACAAAAACGGATCTAATTTTTTTTTTTTTACAAACCAAATTTTTTTACCCTCAAAACATATCTGAATTTTCTTTTTAAAAGGACATATTCATAAGGAAAATTTATTTAATTTAATTTTGTCAAATGTCTCTCATGTGTGTTCAACATATCATTCAACATCACGCAAAAATGGTGTATTGGTCATTAGAGTCTAGAAGACTAGACTCTGTCTGGGTGGAATTGGTGCCTAACACCTTCCTATTCTGTAACCTAGCCCCTGAGCTTGTGATTTTTGGATAGGTAGATTAGTGCTTTGTTTTTTTAATTTTGGTAGATTGTAACTAAGACCAAAGTTTTGTATTTTTTGCAGAGATTGTAACTTGGACCCAAAGCCTTGTAAGGTTTAATTTACCAAAATTGTACTTTTCTTTATTTAATCAATGATAGTCGAAGTATTCTAAGCCTGTAGTTTGTATTTATTTTTTCTTCTTTTTTTTTGGTACAAAAAATAAGTGGCAACTCCACACCACTTACCCAAAAAGAGATGTGCCCTAAAAAGCATCCAAATCTCTTTTTTGAGAGCACCCAAGTTTTACGGTATCTCACAATATATATAATTTTATAACTATTATATGCATATGGAAAGTTTTTATATTTGAAAATATATTAATTTTAGAAATTATTACACATACTAAGTAATAATTATTACAATCTTCTTATAAATGAATAATTATTCATCGTTTTAAAAAATAGTTATTCATAAAAACTGATTATTTATGTAGTAAAAAATATAACAAAATTATAAAATAATTAAACCATAGGAATAACTATTACATTACAATTTTTATTACAATTTACAAAACATGCCCTACGAGTCTCAATGTACCCCTCTCCTTAATGGCTACTCAGGCATTACTCCTTTTGTTAAAGATATTTGGTTATTTAGTTTAATATTGTATTAGCCTAAGAGACCCAATTTAGCATATATTATTTCTAGATCTAACCCTAGACTCTTCTACTCTTTATAAATCCTACTAAGCTTCTCTGTATTTTATACTCTACTTATATATTAAAGATGCAGCCGTTAAGGGTTTTACACCAAGTCATTTTTGTGTGTTCCTTGTGTTACTCTTTTGTAATTCCATTTTCTCTATCTCTTACAATTTATTAATACCTTTAAAAAGAATAAATTATTAAGAAAATAAATTGTTAAAAAAAAAGAAGAGAGAGAGAGAGAGAGAGAGGCTTTTATGCTTTATAGTATTTTTATCTTAAGAAATATCAATGACTTAATTTGAAATATTTAATGGCAAAAACATCTTTTTTTATCTTTATATTTTGAGGTTATTTTCATTTTTATCATCAATTTCTTTTATAACTTTAATTTGGTTCTTGAGTTTTTGAACCTATTCTCATTTTGGTCCCTATCATCATCTTAGTGATGGAACTTGTTAACGTGACTAATGGATTATATTGTTGGCACACATGTGGCTAATATATTTATATAAAAAAAAATTAATGGCAATAATGTCATATAAAATATGTGTGTATGAAATGATGAATATTAATTTTTTTTTTAAAAATGTAATTTTCCCCAAATAAAAGCCTCAAGATTTTGATCTTATCTTTCACTTTCTTGGAAACCTAACACTACAACAAACATAGAGAAAATCTCAAAAATGTTGTACATTACCAAGAGAAAAAAAAAATACTACCATTTCTTTCTTTTATTTTCTTAGTGTTGTTTGTAGTCAAATGTGGAGGCAAGGGAGGGGGAAGGGGGGGGGGGGGGGGATCGCACCCCTTTAACTCTAATTTGCCAAAAAAAAAAAAAAAAAATCACTTGAATACAAATGAATAATTATATAGTCACAATCTATTTCACAACATTTTTTTTTCTTTTACAAATTATTGATGTGGTCAATTTTTATTGGTTTTTATCTAAACTTTCCACTAACATCATATTTTCACTTACCAATAAATGAAAAATTATGCCCTTCCTAACTAATAATAAATTCTATTTAATGTTTTTTTTATGTGACTAAAGTTTAAAATGCTAATGTTGTCCCAACTTTTTTCTTCTCTTCATTTCTAGACTTGTTTTAGGTTTCAAACTCTAGATTTTTGCTATAAATCAAAATTAAATAGTTAGAAGGAAAGAAAAGTTGAATTCTACATACATTTTTTAGGGGTAATTACACATAACCCACCTTTGGTTTGGGTGAAAATCACTTTGCCTACCCGTGATTTGAAAAGTATCACTTAACCCACCTTTGGTTTGGGTGAAAATCACTTTGCCTACCCGTGATTTGAAAAGTATCACTTAACCCACCTATGGTATGTTTCCTTCAATCTCTGTAACCCACCTCAAGCCCAGCCGTTACAAAAACATCTCTTAACCCCAAAACATAACATAACGTGAATCAAAACACTCAAAACTCAGAAACTTTTTGAGAGAGTGACCTGTGGTGAGATCAACGTGTTCTTCGTGGTTTGGAGTGTCTGGAGGGGGATAAAACACTAGTTTCGCAACAACGAAGCTAGGGAAGGTAGTTTCGGTAAAGAAAATCAAGGTATTTGTGTTTGTTCTCGATTTAGGGTTTCAGATATTGTCCAAGTGCCAACTTACTGTGTGAAACTCTAAATTTGTACTTCCCTGGAATTGTGTTTTGTTGATATGTCTTCATCAAGTGGCAATTTCTTGGGTTCATGTGGGCATATGTGCAATGAGCAGACTTGTGTTTTGAGAACAAGTTTGAGTTTGTACAATTTTGGGAAGAGGTTCTTAGGTTGTAGCCATTATAAGGTTGGTCCTAAGTGTCCTTTCTTTATTTAGGTTGATAACCCAACCTATCCTCGTGGGAATGAAATTGCACCTTTAGCTCTAGAAAGGATGTCTAGGCTTCAGAGTGCTTTCCAACTTGCAATGAGAGGGAAAGGACAACTCTGGAAACAATAGAAGAAGCTAAATGGCAGAAAAGGCTCTTGAAGAGGAAGCCAAAGCAAAGGAGAGGGAGAGAAAGGCTCAAGCTGTCTGTGCCAAAGCTAAGGAAAAGGCCATGTTTGCTGAAGAGAAGTAGAGAATATGGAAGTTTGCATACATTTTGTCATGGATCTTTTTTATTATTGATATGTTGTTGTTGTGTTTTGGCTCAATGATTTCTCTAGAGTGAAAAGACCGAGGTTGTTGCCCTGAAGTAGTTAATTGGTTAGTTGACATAGTTATGGCAATGGTGTTAATAAATTTGCATTGTAATAGCACCAGCCTATTGATGTAAAATTTTGATGTGTCAATCAACGAAGAATTGGCCAATTATTGAGTATTTTTTGCATACCATAACAACCACTCAATGAAAGAAGTATTGGTCATGCCATTAGTCTCTGGGCATATAATGAAAGAAGTATTGGTCAATTATCAATGACCTGCGCATACCATAACAACCATTCCACAATAACAACTTCCATACACTTTGTATTGGAAAAATCTACTTGGACATAATCTTTAGTAGCAATAAATAAACTTCCATATAATTTGGTTGGGACAAATAATAATCCATATAGTTACCTGCGCATACCATAACAACCATTCCACAATAACAACTTCCACACAATTTGTATTGGAAAAGTCTACTTGGACACAATCTGTAGCAGCAATAAATAAACTTCCATTTAATTTGGTTTGGAAAAATAATATTCCATATAAACTGTTTTGGACAAATAATGTTCCATACAAACTGAATTGAATAAATACCATGACTTCCACATAATACCACAACTTCCATATAATACCACAAAATTTCATACCATAATAACAACTTGAAGTGTATTGTACCTTAGCTTCTAGTAAATTACAAAAAAAACACATTCCAAGGTCAGCTACATATATATATATATATATATATATACATACATATAATTGCTCAAAACAAGGTGATTATTTTTTACACTAATTGATATTTAGAAAAAGCCAACAGTGGTTTTCACAAAAAACATTAACTGCAGGCTCACATGTTCCCACTAGCTTTACTCCCAATGTTGGCATGTGAATCCACTAGCTTCATTTCTTGCCTTTACTCTTTCCACCCACTGAATTCATTTTTGGTAGTCTTTGTGCAGCAAGTTGTCCTCTAGTCCTCACACCACCAGTGCTCCTATTTGCATGTGAAGGGTACAAAATAAAAAATAGATCCACTTGTTTAAAAATATCCCAGTCTACATAACCATCCAGGAAAGAGGTAACTCAACTAAGTTACCTGTGAAGAACTTGGTAGGGTATCCCAAGTCTCCCTAGGTGTGTGAAACTCTGGCTGTGAGGAAGAGAACCATCCTGCTCTCCTATGAGATGGCCTAACTTGATTTCCTTACTGTAAGGATGAAGGCTGAGTGGCAGACCTCATGTTGTAAGTCTGGGTAGGATATTGGGATGGTGGCCAGGGTGCAAGCTGAGTGGTAGACCTCATGTTATAAGTCTGGGTAGGCTACTGGGATGGTGGCTGGGGTGCAGGCTAAGGTGTAGATCTAGATCTGGTACTAAGTGCAGGCACCCCTCCCCTTGCCTGCAACAAAACCCAGTTTTAGTACATGAATACCTTTGCAAGTTCAAAAGATTTTTTTTTTTTTTTTTTTTGCCATTTAAATCCCAATTACTTATAGCTTTTTCTCTTTCAAGCCTTTATCTCCCCTGCCATGGTGTCTCCCCAGTAATGCCAACCTTGCACCCTCATGAGTTATGCCTTTCCTTTTTGCATTTCCCACATCTTACAAGTCTGTTCAGCCTACTTGCTTTGTAAGGGTCCTTAGGCTCATCAAGAGCCCTCTTTCTTTGCTTGGGTGGCCTACCTAGTGGTTTGTACATGTGAGATGCTAGGGGAGCAAGTTGTCCAGTCTCAGCCCATTCTGACTGGCCAAGCATGGGAGGAAGTACCTCCTTGTATATCTCCATGTAAATTTCTTTGAAGTAGCATGGGTGTATGTAGTATTCTAGTGTCTCAATGTTTGTATAAATGGCTGTTATGGCATGTTTGCATGGAATGCCATTTAAATCGCAAGACTTATAGCTGCATATCTTCTTGACAAGATCAACTACATGCCTCTCATATTGACTGGCTACCTCATAAAGGAAACTGCCAGCTAGGGTAGAATTAAATGGCTTGCTTTTAGCCTTCAATTCTCCAACTTATCTTGTATGCTTGGACACAACTTTCCAGCATACTTCTCTATCCCTTCACTTTTTGTGTAAAGCCTAGTCATAAGTCAAACCCTAATCCACTCCAACATTGCCAAGATAAGCTTGTCCCTAGAATTCAATATCATTGAGTTAAAATACTCACTCAAGTTATTTACCAAACAATCTGTTAAGGCCCTAAGAGTGAAGTGTGACCTTGTCCATTGTGCAGGTGCAATGTTTGCAAGATACTCATATGCCTTTTCATCCAAATCCTTTATGTATGACATGCATCTCTCAAACTCCCTTATTGTTGCGGCAGCAGCACACCTCCACAGTCCATCCTTCAGCTCCAATCCCTTATAATCAACTTTGAAATTGTTGTAGATGTGTTTCACACAGTATCTATGCTACACTGTAAGGAATAATGTCTCTATTGCATGTATAAGCCCCAGCAAATAACCAAACAAACAAACAAAACATGTTAGTTTAGCAAACGAAGTAAACTATTCAAGTATAACTGAACAAAACTTGCATACCTTTTGCCTATAAAAAATGAAGACCAACTGAAGCTCCTTTGGCCTCTCTATATCATCAGCAAAAATTTCCAAAAGCCATATCCAAGACTCCTTGTTTTCTTGTTCCACAAAAACCATGGCTATTGGAAAAATGTTGTCATTTGCATCCTTAGCAGTGGCAGATAAGAGTTGCCCAACAAATCTGTGCTTTATGTGACAACCATCTAAACCTATAAATGGCCTACATCCATCTAACAATCCTACCTTTTGAGCATTGAACCTAACATACATCCTCTTAAATTTTGATTAGGAAGTCTCATCAGCCATTTTTGTTTGCAGTATAACCCTACTCCCTTTATCTGTAGTGTTTATCATTTGTGCATAGTCCTAAGGACACCATATTGCAGTTGCTCATCTCCATTGATAAATCCCTTTGCCTTTCTCTTTGACCTATACATTTGGTTTACACTTAGGTTAATAGATAAATTTTGCATCACATGGTTGTGTACACCACTCACCTCCCAATTTGGATTTTTGCTAAAATCCTCAATGAACCTCTTAGCAATATAAGTTGATGTTGCTTGGCTATTTTTAAAAGACTTGGGGCAAGTACTATCATCAGTCAAGGTCTTAATTTGAAATGTTAGCTCTCCACTTATTTGAGATGCATAACATCTCCAACCACACCCATTCTTGCAGTGAAATGATATCTTAGTCCTCTCATTAAGCTTGAATTTGATGTCAATAGGTTTTTTAATTGCATACTCCCTCAAAGCAGCTCTAAACACCTTTACATTAAGAAACTTCATCCCCTTCTTCAGTACAACATTTCTCGTGTCACTCTTAGCATTAAACTCTACATGCTTAGGTACCTACTCATCATCAAACCTATCCATACTTACCAGGTCATCCTCAAGAGCTGGCTCAGCCCACTTAGGGTTTGCATGGGGTGTATTGCTTGATTATGGGGCTACGTGGGGTGCACTGCTTGATTTTGGGGCTGTATTGGGAGCGTCACTTGATTTTGGAGCAGAACCTTGTGGAGCTGACATTGGAGCAGCAAATATGTCATCACCAAAGTCATCCCCCTCTAGGCCTTCATATAGCCTATCATCATCATCATCTCCTTCAACATTATGTTCTTCAACCCTTGCACTAACCTCAACATCCTGTTCTTCAACTCTTGCACCAATCTCAACATCTTCAACATTCTCAACATCTTCTTCATCATAATCACTCTCCAAATATATTTCATCCACCCCTCCATCATCACCTACACCATCATCTGCCACTCCCCCTCTATCAGGATGTTCAACTGCTAGTGGCTCTACATCTATGTCAGTATAGATTACGATTTTGTTAGCTGGCCATGCCCTATAAAGGGTAGTCATGTGCACCATATCTGCATCTGTTTCTATGGCCCTTAAATCATCCTCTAGACCACTTTCAGGAAGTAAATACCTATATCTACTGTGCTCTTTAGGAGCACCAACTAGATGGCATAAATCTCGAATTTCAAAGAAACTCAACTTGTTAGGGTCAATCTCTGTCAATTTATGTACAAACCGACCCACGTATTCAAGAGTTGGGTCCTCCACAAAACATCCCCCAACATGAATTTCAATGTCAAATGTGAAGTCAACCATTTGCAATTAAAATAAGTAGTTTGTTTACACATTGACATGCAAAAAACGACAATAAGCCAAAAGAGACAACAAGCCAAACATAGTGCTGTTTTGTTTTCATATAAAATTGGTTTTGTTGTTGAGAGACAACACATGGACAAAGGACCACATAAAGCACATGCAAACAAGTGTAGTCATTGACAACTAAACTTGATTCTTTCAGGTTTACGCATTATATAAACAACTATAGCTGTAGGTTCCTATGCATGGAAAAGCCTTCTTAGTGCAAGGGGACCACACTACCCATAGTTCACAAACAAGTGTAATCATTGACAAATAAACTTGATTCTTTCAGGTATATGCATTATATATAAACAAATATAGCTATAGGTTCCTATGCATGGAAAAGCCTTCTTAGTGCAAGGGGTCCACACTACCCACAGTTCACAAACAAGTGTAATCATTGACAAATAAACTTGATTCTTTCAGGTATACGCATTATATAAACAACTATAGCTATAGGTTCCTATGCATGGAAAAGCCTTCTTAGTGCAAGGGATGTTATTCAACAAGGGATGATTTGGTGTGTAGAGAATTGGGAATCTGTGCGGATTAAAGGAGATCATTGGCTGCCAAACCAAGCTTGCTGCTCTGTTATTTCACCCTTACCTCAGTTGGCTGATGATACGAGAGTTAGTTTCCTTGTTGACTAAGACAGATTTGCATGGATGGAATCGGTGGTTAAGGAGCTCTTTCTCCCTCACGAAGCTGATATTATTTTGGGAATTCCTTTAAGTTTTCGGTGCCAACCTAATTGTATTGCTTAGGCTCGCACTTCATCGGGTATGTTTTCTACTAGTAGTGCTTACAAACTGATTGTTTCAGGTGCTTCTACTTCTACTGCAGGTAGCTCTAATTTGGAAAATTAAAGGAAATTTTGGAAGGGTTTATGGCAGTTCTGGGTCCCTAATAAAATTAGGCTTTTCGTGTGGAGGATTGTTTGTTTTTAGACCCCTTAAAACACAATTGGATTAACCTAGGTAATTAGCCAAGTTGTTACTTAGTCAAATTATTCAAATCTAGGTTAAACACAATCAAACAATCATATCAAGTATAGCAGTGGAAATATAAAGAACACAAAGATATGATCACCCAGGAAACCAAACTGGTAAAAACCTGGGGAGGATTTAACCTAGCTATCCTCAAGGTAAACTTGAATCCACTATCTTGAAAGAATCGAAGTTCATACAATAAGACTTACAAGCCCCCACGCTCAGCTTCTTATTGCTACCCACCAGTAGAACTTACTGACAAGACCACGTGCAAGCTCCGAATCCACGGACTCCTTCTTTCTTGGATTCTCCACCAAATACAAGCACACCCGCTTGTGTTTTCTTTAAGCTTCAATGGCTGCAACTGGAATGATCATCAAGGTGTAGAAAAATATTCTCCTTGAAAACCCTAAGTTTATGTGAAGGAAACCTCCTCGAAGATCTCACAAGAGATTCACATAAACAGCAATCTGAGCAACACAAAAACGTGGCTAGAGTTTCCCTTATATACCTAGGGTAAATTAGAAACCTAAACCAATTAAAACTCTTTAGGGTTGAGTTGGAAAACCTATTTAAAAAACGTCAGGTATGATTTTCAATTGATCAAGCCTAAGCTTCGATCGATCGAAATGTACAGAAACTGTTTTTTAAATAGCTTAGTATTACATTCCAACTTTACAACTAAGAACCAACTTTGAGCACTTCTAAAACAACTTAAATACATTGTTTTGATCATAGTTTGCCAACAATACAAATTAGGATTCTAAATACATAAAACCTAAGTCTTTAGAACCTAACAAACTCCCCCTTTGGCAATCCATGACAAAACACAACTTAAATAGCTCAAAGTTTACAAGTAAAAGCCCTTTACAAAATAATGCTCAAAAACACAAATTCAATCTAACTACTATCCATCAGTTGCAAGAGTAGACAGCAGCTCAAATGAATCAACCTGTATATTTCCTGAAACACTTAAACAAAATGCATAACCGCATGTGTGGAAAAAATACAAGTAAAGAAAAAATAAAAATCTTGATTTCAAACACAAACAATAAGGACATATAATAATGAAGAACTCATAATCATAAATCAATAAGAAGTTTGAAACAAGAACTACAAAATATACTCCCCCTAACATGCATAACCCAACAAAAACAATGTGGCAAGAGCTAAAAGATAAAATACAAAGTGAAGCACCTAGATACAGTCTAAACAACTCCACAAGCTCCAACCAAACAAAAATAAAGTCTCCCCCTAAAACAAAAACAAGTACAAAGAATGTCAAAAACATCTCTCTATGTACTCCCTCTTTTTGTAACGGAATGCCAAAGGACAATCAAAATCCATCATCAAAAGGAGGTGGCGATGAAGAACTCCGAAACCGTGCCAAATCTGCTCGTAGACCTCTAATCTCATCCAAAATGTCCACCAAAACCTGTCCTTGAGCCACCTGAACGGTCAAGACATGATCCAACGTACGTCGAATGTCAGAATCATCTGAAGTAGTCGGTGGAGGAACATCAATAGCAACAACAGCACCAGAAGTCTCAGCAGCACCTGTAGAGGAGGGAGGAGGGGGGACACTACTAGAGGATGCACCACGAGAGACCGAAGGATCAGCTCTCAAATGAGCAACCCTCTGACGAAGGAAAGTGGCACCTAGAAGACCAACAACATGGACAGGCTCACTAGAGGGAAAGTCAGCTAGACCTAAAAACAAAAGTATCCTATGAATGAAAATAGGATAAATAAGCGCATGTCCTACAGCAGAACTCCAATGAACTTCGTTCAAAGAACGAAGGAACAAGTGAGGAAAATTGATAGAAGCACCAGACATAAACGCATATAGAAACACACATCGCTCTAGAGGGATGGTGTGGAGATGAGAAATGGGCCACAAGGAATGACACACAACTCGAAGAAACAAATGTGCGGTCTCAGTAAGCGTAGAAGACGTGATCCGAGGATCAGAACCCCACTGGATAGATGATCCAGTGATGTGTGACATGACCTCATCAATGGAAGGTGACTCATCATAGGGATAGACCGGATCAGTGACAATCGGAACCCCAAAAGCCTCAGCCACTACCCTAGGGGTAATGGTGAACTCCTCACCTCGTATCCAACTCCGAACAACGGTGTTAGAATCATAGATGTGACATGTGAGGTTAGAGAAGAACTCTCTAATCAAAGCGGTCGGGGGTGGATGATCTATCTCTAAGAGTGACAAACAACCTCTAGACTCAAGATTAGCCCTAATGGCTGGATCGACCTCATCAAGAATCACAGAACGCTCAGCCCAAATCTTACGTTTACTGTTAAGTTTCTCATAGGCCTCACGTGCACACTCATTCCTAAACAACTGAACCCTAGGAGGAGACACAGTAGGGGTAGAGGGAACCCTATTAGCTCTAGTCTTCCTAGGCATGGTGTTAGAATAAGGAGCAAGAGCAAAAAAAAAAAAAGGGAAAAACAACATAAACAAAAACCAAGGGCAGACTGCAAGTTAGCCAAAAAAAAATATAGAACAAGAAGAACTATATGATGCATGAACATATTAAATGATATGATGCATGAGCTAATGCAGAAAATTAGATCCAAATTAAGTTCAAATTCACAAAATTGGCTTGAGCATAGAGTTTCTAACAAAAACCCAAAAAAAAATTCAACCACTTCTTAATTTTTCAAAAATAAAGTGACTAATTGACCATTACACAAGTTAGAAAACTCAATAGAATGATCAATTATATCAAAACAACCAGCCAATTTCATCAATTTCAACTCAATTTAACAAAATCCCCAAATCGGACTAAGCATAAACCCTAGAATTTTCAATTTTTCACAAAGCCCCAAATTGATCAAATTAATCAATACCAATCATAAATATATCAATATCCCATCAAAACCCAATGATCAATTTCAGAAAACAAGGCTTGAATCATCAAAAATCCCAAAAATAGAGAGGTCTGAAAATAACCCTTAAATGCATGAAAAAATGCACAAAATCATGAAAATAAAACAAAAAGGAGGGTTAGAATAGTCATACCGGCCTTGAGGGAGGAAAACATTGCAAAAATTTTGGAGGAAAACGACAAAAAAATTGTAAAGAATCCTTGCCAAGTCGGAGTGAGAAGAAAAGTTGAAAAACTTTTTGAAAAGGATGTTTTTGAAATAGTCAAAGAACTGTTTTAAAAAAACTTGAAATACGATCTTTGATTGATCGAAAAATAGGTTCGATCAATCGAACCAGGTAAAGGCTCCCATAAATTTTAAAACAAAATTTCGATTGATCGAAAAATAGATTGAATCAATCGAAATTCTGGAAAAACAGCTTTTTGAGAGAAAAACCAAATTTTTTTAAAAACTTACCTCAAAGCATTGAATATAACAAAATAAATGCATGAGTATGAGATGAAATGCTCTCCCTAAAACAAGACTTAAACCCAATTTTCCAGAAATTTAGATTTTAAACAATCTCCCCTATTTTTAAAGCAACAAGAACAGTTTTTGCATAAAACTCAAAGTAATTTTCAAACGTGGTTGGTCAGACCATAAACACACACAATTACTTGTACAAAGTTTAGCAAAGAATAACTTGTGTTGTGTGTGCTACTAGCAAAGAGCTTGAGATACATGTGAGGGGATATGAGAACAGAAATTAATCACAAAGTCTACACAATTCATCACATAGAATTTAAAAGAGACTATCACCTAAAGAGTTACATCATATAACTCCCACATCTCCTAGAACATAAGCTTGCAATCATGTAAGTTTCTTGAATTTGCCTCATAATATACACACCAATTTTTAATTTAAGTGATTTGGCATTCAGCCTAATAGTACACACCAATTTTAATGTAAGATACTTATCATTTAAACCGAGGCTTCACCTTATGTTCTTTTTGTGCATGTGCTACACTTTCTTGAGCACAAAATCTTATGATATGCACTAAGGTGTTCATGATTAGCTAGTGCACAGTGGTGAGATGATTATTTATGCCTTTCTCAAAAGGATCAAGTCCGACAGTCAAACAACATGTGACTTCAAGATTAAGACAGAGTGATTAACACCATAAACATCTTTCCCACACAACATGCACTACAAAGCTTTCACTAGTAAAGTGCAATAAATAAGCTCATTAAAGCTAAACAAAGTACAACAAAACATGTCATGTGAAAATAAATTAACCAACCTTGTTTTAAAAAAAAAAAACAAAGAGAATAGTGCAAGAACAATAATGTGCTTCCTTTTTCTTTCCTTTCTTTCCCTTTTTTTTTTTATATTAAATAAAAAAACACCTAGAATGAAATGCACGAATGTAATGCAATGCAAATCCTAGAGACAAAAAGGAAAAACATAGAAACCAAAGAACAATGGTCACAAAGGAAAAGCAATGAAGTACAAGGACCATGTCAGAAAGACTCAGTTAGTTTGAGTCTTTTGCATCCAAAACTTTTTAGATGCACCACGAGCATTGGAGTTTGTATTCACATTAGAGTGATTTCCAACTCCAAGATTGGAATAAAGGTTGAGCACCTTTACCAATTCACCAATAAGTGCTATAGGATTTTGTGCTTGAGGCACTGGCACTTTTGGCTTATTTGCTCTCTTAGCAGCTTGCAGCTTGTAACAGTTTGGACAAATGTGTCCAGACTTCCCACAAAAATGACACACCCAAGCAGGCTTACCATGCATCTTGTCCTTAGAAAGAGTAGACACCTTAGGTTTAGACTCTTTCAGATCAACCCTAATATTCCTAGATGATGAAACTTCAATGGGTTTAACTACCTCACTAACAGGGGGTTTAACAGTTTCACTCATAACCTCACTCACAGAAGGTTCAGAAGAAGATGAAGGAACAAAGTGTGTGGAATGGGGAGCAGACACAGAGATGCTTTCAACATAACCTATACCAGATTTGTCAGAAGGAGACTTTTGAACATTTAACAGTTGATCAAGTTTAGAACTAGTAGATCTAGCAACAGAAAAATCAAGTTCCAAAGGTTTAACTTTATCAAGCAATAACATGTTCTCAGTTTTCACATTGTTCAAAAGTTCATTAGCATCAAACAGTTTAACAAGCAAATTCTTCTTATCAAGCTCAAGAGATTCAATCTTTTTCAGGCCAAGTTCAACACTCATAGCATCCTTTGCAGCAACTTTGCAAAGTTTATTGTAGGCCTTTTGAAGATCTACATCTTCAGAAAGTTCCCCATTAGAAGGGTTCTCTTCAGCAGATATGCTTTCACTCATTATAGTAGTAGCTATGAAAGCAATGAAGTTTCCATCCTCGTCACATTCTGACTCATCATCAGAAACTTCACCATCACTAAGGGTTACAGCCATAGCTTTACCCTTAGATTTCAAGTAAGTAGGGCGTTCAGATTTCACGTGACCATACCCTTGACATCCAAAACACTGAGGACCCATAGAATTATTTGAAGATTGACCTACTTTTTCTCTAGGTTTGTCAATATTGTTAACCTTAGTGGGATCATTCTTCCTAAAAGTTCTAGGTTCAGCAATGTTCACTCCTCTTGCCTTTCTATTGTTATTTCTGAGAAAGTTTCTAAAGTTCTTGGCAAGGTAAGCAATCTCTGTAGCAGAGAGCTCATCATCAAATCCACCAACTTCAACATCATCAACTGACTTAAGAGCCATTGATTTGGATTTGGTAGTTTTGGGTAGGTCCAACTCATAAGACTGAAGAGATCCTACAAGTTCATCAACAAGGATGGAGTCCACATCCTTACTTTCAGTTATGGCAGTCACCTTGGGTCTAAAGTTCTCAGTTAAAGATCTAAGAATCTTCCTAACAATTTTAGGTTGATCATAAATTTCACTCAAGTTCACTCAAGTTATAAGCAGAATTAGCAATATCATTCAGTTTAGCATAGAATTCATCAAAAGATTCATTATCAGACAACCTAATGCTTTCAAATTTAGAAGTTAATTGCTACAATTTATTAATTTTGACAGCCTTTGTGCCTTCATACACAGTTTGGAGGATATTCCAAGCAGTATGAGCAACCTCAACATTTGAGATTCTCTTAAATTCCTCCATTGAAACAGCGTTAAAGATAGCATTCTAGCCTTGCTATTAAATGCAGCTACTTCTTTCTGAGAAGTTTGCCACTCACTAACAGGAGTAGTGGGCTTCTCCCATCCGTATTCAACGGAGTTCCAGACTCTCTCATAAATGGATTTCAGGAATGCTTTCATCCTTACTTTCTAATAAGCATAATTATTCTCATCAAAGTGAGGAGGAATAACCAGAGAGTGTCTGTGTTCCATGACAACAGGGGTCAAGGATTAGCTCAAAGATCAAAGGATCAAACACAAAAGAGCTACCCGCTCTAATACCACTTGTTGGTTTTTAGACCCCTTAAAACACAATTGGATTAACCTAGGTAATTAGCCAAGTTGTTACTTAGTCAAATTATTTAAATCTAGGTTAAACACAATCAAACAATCATATCAAGTATAGCAGTGGAAATATAAAGAACACAAAGATATGATCACCTAGGAAACCAAACCGGTAAAAACCTGGGGAGGATTTAACCTAGCTATCCTCAAGGAAAACTTGAATCCACTATCTTGAAAGAATCGAAGTTCATACAATAAGACTTACAAGCCCCCACGCTCGACTTCTTATTGCTACCCACCAGTAGAACTTACTGACACGACCACGTGCAAGCTCCGAATCCATGGACTCCTTCTTTCTTGGATTCTCCACCAAATACAAGCACACCTGCTTGTGTTTTCTTTAAGCTTCAATGGCAGCAATTGGAATGATCATCAAGGTGTAGAAAAATCTTCTCCTTAAAAACCCTAAGTTTATGTGAAGGAAACCTCCTCAAAGATCTCACAAGAGATTCACATAAACAGCAATCTGAACAACACAAAAACGTGGCTAGGGTTTCCCTTATATACCTAGGGTAAATTAGAAACCTAAACCAATTAAAACTCTTTAAGGTTGAGTTGGAAAACCTATTTAAAAAACGTCAAGTACGATTTTCAATTGATCGAGCTTAAGCTTCGATCGATCGAAATGTACAGAAACTATTTTTTAAATAGCTTAGTATTACATTCCAACTTTACAACTAAGAACCAACTTTGAGCACTTCTAAAACAACTTAAATACATTGTTTTGATCATAGTTTGCCAACAATACAAATTAGGATTCTAAATACATAAAACCTAAGTCTTTAGAACCTAACAAGGACCTGTAATGATGCTCTGCCAACTATGGAGAATTTGCATCGAAGACAGATTGCTCCATCTGATCGGTGTAATCTCTGTCAAGAGCAGTCTGAGGATGTTGTGCATGCTCTTTGGCTGTGCAAAGACATCTCGAGAGTTTGGTTGTCTCTAGAGTGGTTTCACCAAGCAGTTCTGGTTCCACCTGTAAGTTTTCGTGAGCATCTAAAATCGTCGGAATGGATCTAGAATCGTCAGAATGCACTGCATTTTAGGCGAAACACTGTCCTTGTGGATTGTATTTGCAGCAGCACTGGTAGTCTTTTATAGGAGTTTTTGACTTTTCAGGAAGAGGAGTTCATCCTTCCTCACCTTCCATCTTTGCAACAATGGTGTCCTTCAATGCCTAACACTTTTAAGATTAATTTCGATGCAGCAGTCTTTTGGTCTTCAAACTTGGTTGGCTTAGGTGTGATTATGCGCAATAGTAGTGGCGCGATTGTTGGAGTGCTTTCCGTTCCCATTCCTCTTAATTGTTCGATGGCTGAGTTGGAAGCGTTTGCCTATCTTAGGGTTGTTCAGTTTGCGCTTGAGATTGGCCTTTCTCAAATGGTTTTTGAAGGGGATTCAGCTGCTGCTATTGATGCCTTTCAGCATGGGTTGGGTGAGCTCGCCAACTATAGGAATGTTCTGGATGATTTTCGAGTTCAAGTTTCTGCTTTCCAGTTTTTTGACTTTAATTTAGTTAGTCGTTTGTGTAATTCTGTTGTTGATGCTTTAGCTAAGAAAGCTAGTTCAGTTGTGGGGTTGCAGGTTTGGTTGGGAGACCTTCCTGCTAACATTGCTCCTTTTATGTTGCGTGATGTTCATTGATTTTAGCTTTTGAATAAATTCCCAAGCCTGGGGTCTAGCTTCTCAAAAAAAAAAAAAAAAAAAAAAAAAAAAAAACCATAGCAGTACATTAGCTACATCCTAAGCGATTCCATATATAAATAGCAAAATGCACATTTAACATACACCAATTTTGAGAAAATTTTATAAACCCTAACTACATGGGTGGGTCGCAATAAAAAAATGTCATCAAGAACCCAAATACAGATCAACAGCAGTCACACATACATTCCCTAGCTTTGATGTTGTGAAACTAGTGTTTTCCCCCTCTCCAAATAGTCCAAACCATGAAGAACACGTTGATCTCACCACAGGTCTCTCTCTTGAAAAGTTTCTGAGTTTTAGGTGTTTTGATTCGAGTTATGTTGTGTTTTGGGGTTAAGAGGTGTTTTTGTAATGGCTAGGCTTGAGGTGAGTTACAGAGATTGACGGAAACATACCATAGGTGAGTTAAGTGATACTTTTCAAATCACGGGTAGGTAAAGTGATTTTTACCCAAACCACATGTGGGTTATGTGTAATTACCCCTATTTTTTAAAGTAATCAAGGCTATTAGGTTGAGATGTGAGACATGTATACAATTTTGCATGTATATTGCTATATTCTTAATATTTTTAGATTGATTTATTTTCTAAATTTATTTTGAAGAATCAAATTAGATATATAAACTTTATGTATTTTGATTAATTTCTAACTTTGATTGTTATTTTATATATATTTAATCATATGAAATATATATTTATACATAGTTAATTGAGATTATGGAAAAACATAAGCATAGTAATAAGTTCAAAGTGAATTCTAAACAAACTTGTATCGAGGTAGGTTTTTTAAATCTTTGTATGGATTGAATTCAAGACTATTAGGAATGAAAGCATGCAGGAGTTTCAAAATGAGAAGAGGGAAAAAACACTGAGTAACTTAAACTTGGTATGAAAAAAACATAATGAACTATATTTTACATTTATAATATTTTTTTTTTTTGACAATTACATTAGTTTACAATTGTTTATTTATCTTTTTGTTAATATCAATTAATATTTTCTAAATTAATTTTCCTTTCAATCTTCTCCCCTTAAATTGAAATCCTAACTCCTTCATTGTTTATAGTATTAGTTTGATTTTTCACTATTTTTTGGGAACCAAACAATGCTTAATTAAAAGGAATAGAAAGAGAAGCATGGAGAAAATATCAATACATTGAAAATCTCCAACCATGCTTCAATTTTCTACCACTTTCTTGGCACCAGACACACAACACATTAAGAGAGAGAGAGAGAGAGAGAGAGAGAGAGAGAGAGAGAGAGAGAGAGAGAGAGAGAGAGAGAGAGAGAGAGAGAGAGAGAGAGCATTCAAGCTATCCCACAAAATAACCATTGACAAAGATTCATACATATAATAGAACACAAGAACAAAGATCAAGATTCAACACATAATTCGAAAATGACCCCTTTTTCATTCTAACAAGGAGATATTCAAAATAATTTGGATATATTTTGTAAAGTCCAAATTTTGTTGGCTTTATTTAGTGGCAAATTTACTTGTAATTCTGCTTATATTTGGATGTATTTTTGGGGGATTGCATTTATTTTGGGTACTTACTTGAGCCTTGGTTAAAGTTGGTCAAAGTTTTTAAAGTATGGAACTCACAACTTGCATGCAACCAGTCCATGACTTGAATTGCCTACAAGTTATGCGTGTGGATAAAATAAATAAAAAAGCATCTTTTTTATGAATGTTGCTATAGATACTGCATTTTGTACCTCTTATGACTTAGGCCATCATTCCCTAATGATGCCTAAACTCTAAGGCCCAAGGCCAGTTTAGAGCCCAATCAGTTATCAAATTGAATTGTGGAGTGTTAAAATGGAAAATATAACCTTTCAAATGAGCAAAAATCTATTTTTGAAAATAAAAGGACCAAAGTGGCCCTTGGCCCATGTACGTGGGCAACAGCCTGCATACGTGGGCCAAAGCATGCGTACCCAGGTGAAGCCCCCAGTCCAAAGACAACGTGGGTCCCAGCTGCTATTGGTATACTTGACCTGCGTTTTCAGCGGAAGGAGCTCTGGCCGGCTCCTATTCAGTTCTTGTGCCCTTGTGGCATAACTAGTGGTTGGTCTGACTGGGTGGAGCAGGAAGTTGCTGATGAAGGTTTTTGCCGAATTTTGAGGGATGCCAGAGTATTCGAAGCCGTGGTCCTTTCTCATGGGTGGAACATGTATAGAGACGTGAGGGCGTTTCGGCTCATGGTACCGCACTGGCACACTAATACCCATACTTTTTTCTTCCCTTGGGGTGAAACCATGGTAACACTTGAGGATGTGGAGAGGATATGCTTGCTGCCCAGCATGGGAGATGTCAATCCTTTAGAGTTGGAGTTGTCTGAAGCAGAAGTTGAGATTGCCAGTAAGTTGTTGGAGACATTCGGAGGTACCTCCGCTTCTTGGGGAGGTAATAGAGCTCGATTTTCCTTTTGGATCTCTGAATTTAAAAATTTTGAGAATGGTGATGTCAGAAGAGCTGCATTCTTGGCTTTATGGATGAGTAAGTGTGTATTTAACACCACCCCAGTTCAGTTTATGAAACCTTTTACTTTTCCCTTAGCTATAGTGTTGTGTAGAGGTGTGTCATTGCCTTTAGGTACCCTGTGTTTGGGTACATTATATTCTGAGCTAGATAGGTTGCGTGGTGATGAGCTCGAGGGATCTCCATATCATATCATAGAGTCTAGTATCAATGTGGTACTGCTGCAAACTTTCATGTGGGAGTATTTGAAGGATTATGTTGATGTTGGTAAAGATGTTGGTGATGTGAAGGCAAGTAATTGGGTGATCAGACTTGCTGATCCTGACGGTGAGCTTCAATTTCTTGGATTTGAGAATGGCTTACCTTTATTAATGAAATGGATGGGGTTGAAAGTGTGGAACCTCCCTTCCATTACACTGCTGGATGATAGAGGTCACTTTGCTTGGAAGCCCTACTCATATGTTGCTACTGGGTTTCAATGTCCAAACCTATTTCTGAATGCCAGACCTAGATCCCAGGAGTTTGGGCTAAATGAGAATGAGAAGATCCCTAATCTCTTACTTATCATATCACCTTCATTTATCCTATACCCAAGAGGTGACGGATTTGGTTTAACACAGTACAATCCACATAAAGTCATGAGACAATTCGGATTTGACCAGGATGTTCCGGACATTAACACCACAGTTTGTGCTTTGAGTGATGCAGTGAAACCATTAGTGCATGGTATAGCCCTAGAGTATTGGGCTAATGGGATAGAGAGAATTTTGGTCCCAAGTAGGCATCATGAGGGGTATGCGACCCCAAGTATGAAATTGTATTGGCAGAAAGTGATGAGTACCTTTGAAGGTTATGTGAAAAGCCAAGAAGTTGATGATGTGGTGATAGGTCCACCTTTGAGAGGGCTTTCTTCAAATGCCCAACTCATTCCAAATACAAAGGCAGCTTCAGCTTGGGTTGTTAGATAGAACTTGGGTTTTGCTGAGTGGAAGGCTGATCTGAATGGCTAGGTGGTCCATGGGGGTGATGTTCCCGTGGAGTGGGGTGAAAATAATGTTACTGTAAAAGACCCTGAGTCCAACCCAGCCACCGGTGCACTCAAAAGACCTCGTGGCAAATCACCTTCATCCGAAGACAAGCCTAAGAAGGCAAGACAACAAAAAGCAAGTGTTGAAAAGTCTAAGGATGGCAAGCCCAAGCCCCCAGTGATTGCTCAATCCAGTTCTGGTGTTGCTCAGGTTACTAAGTTTGGTGCCCCAGTCGATGTCCCTGCTGGCTCATTATCACCAATGAAGCATTATAGAAGGAAAACCAATGCTGCTAGGATACAGATCTTTGAGATCTTAGAAGAGGTATCTTTTCAAAACCTTTATCTTCTTACAATCTTTCTATTCTGCTTCTCTCTTTCTTTTCTTCTTTGCCTTCATCCTTTGGCGCTAATTGCGTGTTTTTGTGGCTGTAATAATCTAGTGAAGAAATGCAATTAGAGGGGCATGATTTTGAGGGTACGGTTGCTGATTTTGGTAAACTACTGTTCCTCACTTCGATTTCTTCTCGCGTTCCCTCTGCTGACGTCCTTTGTTCTCTAGGTCTAACTGATGAAGACATAGAGGTGGCTGGAAAAGCTGCTGCTGGAGATTCCAACGAGGAGTCTGCTGGCAAGGACCTTGGTGTGGCTGTTACTACTGGCGAAGCTGCCGCTGGTGCGCCTAGCCAAGGGCATGCTATTCCCCCGACTGTTCATGATGCACATCATGACAAAGAACCTCCAAGTATGGTAGTTTTGAATTGCTCATGTGAATAGTAAGATAAGCTTTTTTGTTCAATGACACTTGGCTGTGTGAAAGCTTTTCAGCTACTACTGGGGATATAACCATGCCCCTTTTCTTTTGTAGAGTAACGGGTTGAGTCTTCCGGTGGTGCTGCTAAGGGAATGAGCCTTGAAGAATTTTTGGAAAGATTTGCAAAAGATGAAGAGAATGACAAGGTGGCAACTGACTTTCATCTTCTTTCAAGTGATATTGTTATGTTCCAGCAGTCTGAGATTCCTGCAAAAGGTCAGCCACTGCTGGCAGCAATTATAAAGAAACACCCATACTTCATGGCTGGGTGCAAGCTAGGTGTTTCATTAAGGAAATCTGGCCTTTAATTGCTTGTTGCTGTGCTGCTAGACATGTAGCGTACGAAGCTTGATAGTTCAAATTTGCAAAGAGTCCTTGAATGGAAAAATGCTCTTAAAGACTTGTTGTTTATGAAATTCGAAGTTCAATTCATCTTTGACAAGATTCGGGCTGCTACCGAGGCTTGTATCACCCGTGACGATGAGTTCATAAGGAAAATAGCTGATCTTGAGAGAGAAATAGCAGCAAAGAGAGCTGAGCTTTCACTTTTGCTGAGCCAAAGAGATGCATTGATGTAGTCATCGCCAGCTAGAGGTGCTTCTTCCTCAACGGAAACCTTTGGCAGTGGCTTATTTGACTAGCTTTTCTTTTATTATCATTGGTAGCTTGGTATTTTAGACATTATGATGTAATGAGACATGTTGGGTTTGTTTGACAATGTAGGCTGTGTTTTGTGCAAATGTGCAGCAATCACATGAACTTTGTGTAGTAACTTAATATTTTCCCAGCTGTGCAAGCTATGTTTTTGGTTTATGAGCAAGTACATGAATTCAATTTATGAGAAGTACTTCATTTATCAAAGAATAGTATATTCAAGCTAAAATATAGTCATGGAAATCATATATATAGTTTTGCAAATGTTTGTGGTGTTCATGACTATTTTGATTTAAGATGCCCAACCGTTAAGGCTGTAACCTTATTCGTAGTTTAGAGTAAGCATATTTATGTATGGAAAATAGTATTAGAGTACTTGTAAGTATAGGAAATTCATATTTAAGGCAAAAGGCAATGCTTAATTCTTTATTGGCATAAATAGTAACTTAAGACCATACAAAAGAGAGTTACTTGGTACATACTTGAAAGTTGAATTAAGCATAGTACAACTTAAGCCATTTGCCATTGATAGGTTCCATGAGACTTTCGCCATTTGCTGTAGCTAGATGATAATAACCGTTGGCGCTGGCTTCCCTTATGAGATAAGGCCCTTCCTAACTTGGGGCAAACTTAGAGGGTGCTGAAAGATTCCTCTTATTATGATTTGCTGCCTTCAAAACCATTTGTCCTTCGGCAAAAACCCTGGATTTCGTGGCCTTGTTGTAAGCATTGGCCATTTTCTATTGATACCGCTGGGTGCGGTTATAGGCAAGATTTCGTGTCTCCTCCAAAGTTTCAAGGTCTGTAGTTCTGATCTCTGCACATGTGGTAGCATTTACATCTGTTTCTTGTCCATAAACAACCCTTGGAGTAGGAACCAATAGCTCAACGGGAGATATAGCCTTGGTACCATATACAAGAAAGAATGGTGATAGTCTGGTGACTGTTTTGCTTGAGCTTCGGTATGCCCACAAGGTTTCTAACAGGTGTTCTGTCTAGCCACCCTTATATTCATGCACCATCTTGTTGAGAATTCTCAATAGCACTCAATTTGTAGCTTCCGCTTGTCCATTGCCTTGTGGATAATAAGGAGTGGACTTGCGGTGCTTGATGTGGCGATGGTCAAGTAATTTTCAAACATCTTTGTTGACAAAAGGAGTGCCATTATCAGTAACAATCTTGTGAGGAATGCCAAACTTGCAGATTATGTGCTCTCAGATGAAATTGGCAACAGTTAGGCCTGTGGCCTTTTTTAGGGAGATGGCCTCAACCCACTTTGTAAAGTATTCGGTGGCCACTAATATCCAAATAGGACACTTGAATGGTGGATTGATCGGACCTATCAAATCAAGGCCCCAAGTATGGAATGGCCAAGGAGTCATCATGTTTTGGAGGTTGGTGGCATGAGTGTGTATAAGATTCCCATGGACTTGGCAAGTATGGCATGTCTTCACACATTCAGCTGCATCTTGTTTCATGGTGGGCCAGAAATACCCAAGATTGAGCAGCTGCTGGAGAAGTCGCCTTTTGCCTTAATGGTCACCATACTCTCCCGCATGTACCTCTTACATAACCGATTGTGCTTCAGAGATCCCTAGGCATCTCAAAGGCTCCCCATTAAACCCTTTCCTAAAAAGAATACCTCCTTCCACAAAATAGCAATAGCCAATCTTTTTAAACGGTTGGCTTCTTCATGATCGTCGAGCAAGATGCCCTCTATGAGATACTTAAGGAAAGGTACACGCCAATCGCTGGTAGTAAGGACTGCACATGATTCCATATGATCAAAAATATTTTGGCAATTGATACATTACTCTTGGACAGTGGCAACCTGTTTGCCCATTTCTGGCCAGTAATAGCCTAACCACTAGAGGCGTTTGTAAAGACTGACAGAACCGCTAGGGCCACAAGATTTTTCATGAACTTCTTTTAATCGATTATTGGACTCACCAGGGCTCAAGGATCTAGCTAGAACTCCTCTAGGCAACTTTTTGTACAATTCTCCTGCCATTGGAGCATAATCTTTGAGTATCTTCAAATGATCCTTCTCACTCGGTGATAATAGTTCTTCTTTAATGGAAGATTGCCAATCTGTCTGTCCCAACGGTTGATCAGAGAGCTCTTCCTTAAGCATTTGTACTACTGGGATTGGCCTTTTTACAATAGTGACATCTGTAGTTGCACCTTCAAATCTAATCTTTGATCCCAATGTGGCTAGAGCATCGACAAAGCGATTGTCGGACCTTAAAGAGTGTTCAATATTGAATTCTTCGAAAGAGTCCTCCAACCTTTGAGCCATAGCTCTATATGGAGCTAAAGATGGTTCTTTCAGTGCAAAATCTCCTCTAGCTTGGCAGACAACCAGATTTAAGTCTCCAATTACTCAAAGACGTTTGATACCCATTTCACAAGCTACCGCTAGGCCCGTGAGATATGCTTCGTATTCAGCCATATTGTTAGTGCGTGGAAAATCAAGCTTGAATGACATACCCACTGTTTCTCCGGTACTTTTGGATAAGACTATACCGGCCCCTCATTCAGAAGTGGTAGAGGATCCATTAAAATGTAACGTCTAAGCTGCCCTTAAGATTTTCTTAAGATTTTAGCTAAGAGTAGTAAGCTTAACTTTTGAAAGTTCTTGCTGTTCTAGGCAATAACAGTTGGGTTTCTGGCTTAGCATTGAATGCTGATTAGCTTTGGCTAATGGGATTAGAGCATGCTTTTAGGTTAATGATCTGGTTGTGCTGCAACTAGAATCAGAGTTCCCTAGGGCAAATTGGACCACCCTAAGCCAGGTGTCAACCTTGGAGCCTTGCTGGAACTCTACTAGGATCCCTTGATGCCATCTAAACCACATTCCCCTAAGTTTTCCCATTTGAGGTTTATGCGCTTAGTTCATGAAACTGAGAATACACATTCTTAGTATGAAAATGAGCTGATTTTATGTTGTTTTCAGGAGCTTTAAAGGTCTGATCATGGCTACTCTTGATTGTTGACTAGCTGGGTTGGAGAAGAAAGAAGTGATAGCTGGCTGAAGCATTCCTAGATTTCTATCACATCAGCTCCAACTTTATGTCACTTGAGAAATGATGGGACTTCAGCTTGTAGAGAAAGGATTCATCCCCTGGTGGACACGTGTCCATTTTTTGATCTAATTAGACAAGTTGTGGCTTGATGGGAGGGGCTCCAGCTATTTCAATTGCTGCTGGGATTTGGCTTACTAGCTCACGTGCTCTCCTCTTGCTGAGATTTGTGTGTGGGCTGGCCTGGCCGTGCTGGGCTTTGTGGACAAGCTTGCTTGGGCTTGGTTAACCTTACAAAATGAGTAGTTTTGCCATAGGTGATGCACATGTGCTTTCATAAATCTTGTAAAAGAGATATTTCTTGAATAATTATATTTTTTCATGAGAGGGGGATTTAGCAAGTGTCAATAATATTTGAGTTTTGTAAGTATGTGCCAAAATAGTATTTGGGTTTTGAGTATAAAGTAATTATTTTTTTTGCCAAAATAGTATTTTGGGCTTTGTGAAATAGTTGCTAAGATAATATTTAAATTTTGTAGAATTGTGCCAAATTAATCATTTTTGCTTCATGAAATAAGTACCAAATTATTATTTGGGCTTAAGAGAAATAGTTGACAAATTATTATTTGGGCTTTGAGAAAAATAGTTGCCAAATTATTATTTGGGCTTTGTGAAATAAGTGTCAAATTAGTATTTGGGCTTAAGGAAAATAGTTTCCAAATTATTATTTGGGCTTTAAAAAATAGTTGCCAAATTATTATTTAGGCTTTGTGAAATAAGTGCCAAATTAGTATTTGGGTTTAAGAAAAATAGTTGCCAAATTAGTATTTGGGCTTTGTAGAATAGTGTCAAATTAATATTTGGACTTAAGGAAAATAGTTGCCAAATTATTATTTGGGCTTTGTAGAATAGTGTCAAATTAGTATTTGGGCTTTGTGAAAATGATTTTGAGATTCTGTAAAGTATTGCCGTGTAGCAACGGGCTCAGTAAATGGTGCCGTGTAGCAACGGGCTTTTAAAGGTGCTAGGTCATACTGGGCTTTTAGAGATGCGGGATCGTACTAGGCTTTAGAGATACCGTGTAGCAACGGGCTTTGTAAATAGTGCCGCATCATAATGGGACTTTGAATTAGTCACATCGTAGTGGGACTTTAGGGAGTTTGGGCTTTCTTTGGGTTTTGCCCACAAGCCAAATGATGTTGGGCCTTGTGTGGGGATAATGTAATTTTGCGGCCCAATTTTGGTAGGAATATAATGAGTATTTATTTGTGGAGAATTTAAGTTAGATGATATGTGGGATATAATGGGTAATATTTGTGAGAGAGCCCATGGCAATTTATGGGGCTTTATATAGGAAAAATTTGTGAGAGCCCAATATCATTGAGAATATTTGAGTAATGTATGAGAAATATTTATGTAGGCATAGAATAATATGTGGGTTCATGTGGGTATTTTTTGTGAGTGGGCTAATGAGATTAAAGCCTGAAAATTTGTATCTCAACACTTATTGAGTTGTCAACTCTCCTCCTTTTCCCCCTAAAGTTTCAGATTGTGAAGAATAGCAAGTTTTGGGAGTCTTGATGTTGTGTTGTGAGCCGGAAAAGAAGCTTAGTAATTTTGGGATTGGATGGTCTTCTAATAGTTTTATATTCATTGGCTAATTGGCATTATGTACATGAGGTTTGGATTTTATTCCAATTAAATTTGGAGATCTAAAGAATAATGAAATTGTTGAGGTATTTTGAATTTATTTGTTGAAATTTTTTAGGATAATTTTAGTTGCTAAGAAGGCTTTGTACACTTGTAGGGTGCTTACTTTATAAGCGTGCGGCAGTTGTCACGTGCCTATCTTTATAGTTAGGTTCGGGGTGTGACACAAGCAATTACAAGTAAAAGGAATCCCAATACTTAATACCAACCTACAGTTGAACCCTTATCGCAATACACAATTGGACTTGCAATGTAGTGACAATCTCTCCGTTTATTGCACGAATCTCGATGTGTGACTAACCAATAGATACACGGATCCCAGTATGTGACTAACGCTCCAACTTGAGAAAGATGTTGGCTACAAAGTTCTTTAGTTTATCAACATAAAGATTGAAAGCTCCTTGGTCACAAAACCCTAGGCATACAAACGTAGTAGCTTCCACAAGAGAAACATAAACTTAGAGCAATATGTCTCCAATCACAATATGCATGTATACTTGGGCAACTCCGGTAACCCTGAGACGGATCTATAATAATCCTTATATATATCTAAGGTTGTGAGAAAAGAAACCCTACAAAAATACTCAAGGATATGCATGTAATTAGATCTGAAAATCCTAATATCGTAATTCTCAACAGATACAGCTGTTGTCGAGCTTCAACATTTAATCTTGTTAGATTGGCTTCTATCGAGATATCTGTCGAGCTTTAATATGCAGCACATCTTCACTTGTTTCTTGGTCAGACTTTCATGGCTTTAGTACTAAACCATCCTAGATCTATCCAAATACAAGTAAAGTGTGTTTTGTCAAAGGATTTGCCAATTACAACAAAAACTATCCTAATAATATCCCTCTTTGGCAATTCGTGATAAAACCACAACAAAACAACTAATTATAAGAGAAGTCTTAAATCACTCAACTCATGACTACTTTTTACAATACAACAAAATCCATCCTAACACAAACTCGTGAAAAACTTTTTAAGAAGACAATTCATGGCATGGTAGATTTTAACAACCTATTTTTCTGAAACACTTTAAACAAAACTCATCAAGGCAACTTGTGTGAAACAGAAATAAAAGATTGCATACATAAGGAACATGTGTATAAAGATAGAAAAGAAAAAACACATAAAGAGATAGGTGAATATACATGAGGTAAAAAGAAAGTAAAGAAAATACATAAAGCCTCACTACATCCCTCATATAGACACTCCCCCTAACAAAAATGTCCTACACTAACTCTCCCCCTACGTATAAGACTACTCTCTCATCCCAAAACTACTCCCCTTTTTTATCACGAATGACAAAGGGTAAGTCACTAAAAGGTCGTCATCTCATCATCACTGGAAGAGCTAGCGTCCTCATCATCACCATTATCATCGCTGTCCTCATCTGCCAAAGCCTCTAGAGATGGAGACGGAGAAGGAACAAATCCACCCAAGTGAGCTTGCCGTTGTGCAATACGGCCCACACGGGTGTTCACCTGACACAACTCATTAGAGAGAGTGTCAAGGTGAGCATCCATGCGCTGAAGCCGCGCCATAATGGCCTCTAACGTCACCTCATCGATCGAGGAAGAAGGAGAGTAGGAAGAAGGGCAAGTTGAAGATGAGGGACCGATAGACTTCACACGTGGCCACTTCAATCAAAGCTGTGCCTCACTTCGCCAAACAGAACTGACACTGATAGCTCCCATGGTGGTGAAGTATGGGGAATCAGGGATAGGGATGGAGAAGTGGGGAAGGATCCTCATGATAGCAGAAGGAAAGATGAGCTTATCACGGGTCGTTGTATCCCGATATACATTGAGGATAGAGATGATGAAGTGAGAAGGGAAGTCAATAGAAAGATCCTCCATCAACACAAGAAGAAAACGAGCACGAGGCTCAGTGATGGAGTTATAGTGAGACAAAGGAGTGAGGGTAAATGTCATCACCATATTAAGGAATCTTGGACCTTTTGCAAAGCCCAAGCATGGAGTGTTTAGCTTACCACCCTATGAGGAAGGTGTCTCATAAAAGTGAGACAGAAGCTTGTCTCCGGACATGGTCCCAAGACGATCACAACCGGGGTAGTCAATATACACTACCCTCGGCACATATAGTACCTCGAATATAAGATTCGAGGTAACTACAATATGTATACCTCTAAAAAAAGTCGAGAACTGAGGTACAGAGGTATCAATACCGTGTATATTGGAGTAGAACTCCTGTATAAACATGATAGGACACCACACGAGTTTCTCGCATAGAGATTCCCATCCCCGAGTCCAAATGACACTAGGTAGTCGAGTGTCGGAGAAGTCCGATAGAATAACCTGGTGCTCCGGATGAACTCCTCATTTTTTAAAGTTCTTCGAGAAGTCCTTACAGGCTTTCTCATCACGGAACTGAATGTGAAGAGGGGGAAGATTAGAGGAACCAAATCCTTGAAGAGGATTCTAGCCAGGAGTAGATTTTCGCACCTTGGGAGCCATGCGCAGTCTATTCAAGAGAGAGAGAGAGAGACAGAACCATATCTCAATATAGTATAAAGAGAGAAGAAAGAGTGTATGCATGAAAAATTCATGAACATATGACGTGTAAAAGAAAATGCATCATGGGTATAACCCAATCCAAACCTACTAGCACATAATCCATAAAATAGTCACACACATAACACACTCACACACACATCTAAAATGCATGGAACATGATTAATGCAATGAAAGTGCAATGCATGAACATGCATTACCAATTCTACCAAACCCAACCTAAAGATTTCAAGAAAACTCAAAAATCCCAAAAGTTTTGAAAAACCTCAATTTCTAGGTCAAAAACGCATGAAATGCATGAAATGAGGTGTATGAGATCACTTACCAAGTGAAGGAGACTTGATCTATGCTGAAAAACCTGTGGGTTGATGGATTGGAGTGAAGGTGAGAGTGTATGGGTCGAGAGAGAATGAGTTCTATTGAAGAAAAGAGGAGAAAATGAAATCTGAATCGTGTTCAGTCTTTAAATAGAAATCACAGCTCAATGGATTGAAGTATTTGTTGAGATCTGTCAAGAATATTGATGGATTGAGGATCTGTCAAGAAATCTATCGAGACAGAAGAAACAAGAGCTCGATAGAATAGAATTTGTTGAGGATTTATCGAGGAGCTATCAAAGAAAGGAAAAACACAAAGACATGAATGCAACAAGCAAGCTACTTAAACATAGATCCAGACAACATGTTAAACACTCAACAGCATAAAACACAACATTCCAGATCCAAAACACACACACACACACTAAAAAGGTCTAACCAATTTATATTTCACAAACAAGTCAAGACAGTTTAGTGAGCATACATTAACACATGTATTCCTTGTAATGACCAAATCACATTGTACCTACTCATGTATCAAGAGTAGCAAAGAATTTTGTGTGTGAAAACATGGCAATAGTGCATAAGTGTCTCATATTATGACGATTTGAGATATAAGAAAAATCAAATACACTCACACACAATCATAACTACTTGATGAGGACTATCACCTTCGAGATACATCCTATAACTCCCACATCTCCTAAAAACACACTTGTAATCATATTTAAAAGCATTTTGATTCTTTTTGCTTATGATTGTTCTTTGCATATTTTTGCTTTTGAGCATAGTATGCATGGGCATATAAGAGAAAGAGAAGAAATACTTAATTATGAAAGCTTAAACATCACAATTTTGCTATGCTGAAGCATACAGATGTTATACACGATTGGCAGACTTTAGTGGTGAGATGGTTATTTATGTCTTTCTCTTAGGATTTTTTAGTCCTTCCCATCAAAAAGAGTAATATGAGTGTTAAGCATAATAGATCACTTAATCGTACTCATCATAAACACAAGTCACAAAACTAACTTGCTTAGTTGTGCATAGAAGTGCTCATCTAAGCTACAAAGGATACAAAGCTTAGAAAACTTTGTTTCATTGGCCATCCAAGGTACACAAGTACCAAAGTACACAAACACACATTGTTTTTGTATTTTTTTTATTTTTCAATTTTTTTTTTTAAATTATGAAAGACAAATAAAACAAAAACTAAACACAAACAAACAAAAACATGTTAAACAAACAAGCATAGCATAAAACTAGATGCAAATGCATGAGGGAGGGGGAGAAGAATGAGAGATCATTCCATGGAGATTACACCAATGTTTTGGCATAAGAATTCAAAACGTTTGCTGTCGGGAGGCTTGGTGAACAAGTCGGCCTTCTGATCATCAATATGGATAAACTCAAGAGTGAGAGTGCCATCTTCAACAAGCTCCCGAATGAAGTGATGTCGCATCTCTATATGTTTAATTCAAGAATGTTGAACAAGATTTTTAGAGATGTTATTTGCACTGGTATTGTCACAATAGATGGTGAGATGTTCTTGATGAATACCATAATCAGAAAGGAGTTTTGCATCCAAAGAAGTTGGGTGTAACAGCTACCAGTAGCAATATATTCAGCCTCAGCAGTGGATAGAGAGATGGAGTTCTAATTTTTACTCATCTAGGAGACAAGATTATTACTCACATAGAAGTAACCCCCTGAGGTGCTTTTCCTATCATCAGCATTCCCAGCCCAGTCTGCATCAGAATACCCAGCTAAGACATCATTGGTGTCCTTACTGTACCACACTCCGAAATCGACAATGGACTTGACATATTTTATGATTCTTTTTAGGGCAATCATATGAGATTCTTTGGGATTAGCCTGATATCTAGCACAAAATCCTACACTATAGCTAATGTCAGGTCTACTGGCAGTAAGGTAAAGAAGACTACTTATCATTTCTATGTAAAGATGAATCAACACTTTTACCTAACAAGTCAATAGTGAGTTTAACATTTGGACTCATAGGGGTTCTAACAGTACTAGTAGATTCCAAACCAAACTTTTCACAAGATTTTTAGCATATTTAGATTGAGATATGAATATATCTTACTCTTTCTGACAAATTTGCAATCCAAGGAATTGATTCAACTCTCCAATCATGCTCATCTCAAACTCGGCCTACATAAGCTTTGAGAAGTTGTGTGCAAGTTCATCCTTTATAGACTTGAAGATGATATCGTCGACATAGACTTGAGCTACTACCAACTCTTCGTATTCCCTTTTAATGAAAAGAGTTTGATCTACTTTTCCTCTTATGAAACCATGTGAGACCAGGTATTCTGTAAGTTTGTCATTCCAAGCTTTGGGTGCTTGCTTTAATCCATAGAGAGCCTTATTGAGGTACAACACATGATCTAGAAAGTGTGGGTCAATGAATCCTTTTGTTGTGCAACATAGACATCCTCTTTGAGGAATCCATTCAAGAATGTAGTCTTCACATCCATTTGATAGAGCTTGAACTTCAAGTGACAAGCCAGGGCTAAGAGAAACCTATTGGATTCCATGTGAGCTACAGGAGCAAAAGATTCATCAAAGTCTACTCCTTCAACTTGAGAGTATACTTGGGCCACCAGACGAGCCTTGTTACGGACCACGTTTCCTTCTTCATCAGTTTTTTTTAGGAATATCCACTTTGTGCCAATGATATGCTCTCCTTCCTGTCTAGGTACTAGGGTCCAAACATCATTCCTTTGAAATTAGAGCAACTCATCATGCATAGCCTTAACCCAGCTTTCATCTTGGAGAGCATCCTTAACTTTGGTGGGTTTAACCTGTGACAGATAGCAAGAATAAGACACAAAGTGAGCAACACATTTATCAACTGTACGCTTCCTTAGTGTAAGTTCATTCATATTTTCCACAATAACTTCAGGAGGGCGATTTAGCTCTATCCTGGATGAAGGTCATTTCTCTTCATGGGATTCAGACTCAGGTGAGGTAGGAATATCTGTGGGGACTTCTACAACACTCGGAGTACTTGGAGAGACAGGTTCCTAATCAATATCTTCTTACACATCCTTGGGCTCTAAATGAAGAATTTCCTTAGGTATATCCTCACTACTTTTCTCAGAACCGGAGTCTAAAGCTTCATTGATAACAACATTAACCGTTTCCATCACTTTCTTTGTTCTTTTGTTGTACACTCGATAGGCTTTGCTCGTGGAGGAGTATTCCAGAAATATTCTTTCATCACTTCGGGAATCAAACTTTCCCACATTCTCTTTGTCTTTGAGGATGAAGTAAGTACTTCCAAAGATTCTGAAATACTTCATATTCAACTTTCTTCTCTTCCCTAATTCATAGGGAGTCTTCTTTGTACCGGGCCCGAAATACACCCTGTTAACCGTGTGACACACAGTGTTGACTGCTTCTCCCCAAAGATTTCTAGCTACATTTTTATTGTATAGCATGGCTCTAGCCATCTCCTGTATGACTTTATTCTTTCTTTTTACTACTCCTTTTTGCTGAGGAGTAATAAGAGCAGAGAATTCCTGAGATATACCGAATCTAGTGCAAAATGATTCCATGTATGAATTTTCAAATTCTTTACCATGATCACTGTGAATCCGATCAATCTTTATGTTCTTTTCATTATGCAATCTAGTACACAAAGCTTCAATGTGCCTAAGAGCATCTGACTTGGATTTAAGAAGAATGACCCAAGTGTACCTGGTGAAATCATCTACTACAACCAGGATGTATCTCTTTCGTCCAAGAGATTTAGTTCTAGTTAGACCTATAAGATCCAGATGTAGTAACTCCAACAATCTGGATGTAGCTGAAGTCTGAGGACCTGGATGTTTAGCCTTTGTCTGTTTCCCAAGTTTACATGGTCCACACACAACATTGCTAACCTTGCTGAGCTTTGGGATTCTTAACAATGATTCATGCTTGGATACAATTGAAAAATGTTTGTATCTAGCATATCCCATCCTTTGATGCCATAGTTCTTCATTTGGCAACGGAATACTATTGCACACAATATCTACATCAGGCACCAATCCATAGTAGTTGTCTAAGGTGCGGACTCCACTTATGAGTTTCTTTCCAGACTCATTCAGCACAAGGCATTTCCTTTTTGAGAACAACACCATAAAATCTTGATCACATATCTGACTTATGCTCAACAAATTCACTCTTAAACCTTGAAGAGAGAGCAGTCTTCAGTCATGTGTCTTGAGCAACCACTATCAAGGTACCACAAACATGTGTCCATGACCTTGAATGTTGACTTCATCATAAAACACACTTCATGCTTGCTAGCCAAGTCAGTTGGAATGATTTTCTCTTTCATCTGCCATTTATGCACACAACCTTTAATTTTCACCATTCTTAGATGAACTCCTTTGCACATTTTCATCTTGAGAAAGTCTAGTTTCCTCTTTGTCACATTGAGACCTTTTTCAACAATTCTCAAGATAGCTTTCAAATAATTTTTAGACTTACATTTTCTAAAACACTCAATCAAATAGAGATTAGAAAAGCAAGATGTATTTGAAATAAAAGTGTTGGAAAATCTGGTTTTGTATCTCATACAAAACACACAGCGGAAGCAACAAGCATGGATCTATTTCATTCACGATTGATAACATGCACTATGTAAATTTTAGAATTTAAGAACAAGATAGCATACCTTGGTGCAGTGAAATTTAAAACAAAAGATTATAAGTACTTGGGAAAACTTTTAATCTTCACTCCAATTCCACTTTACGCCTAAGAAGTGTGGTCTCTCAATCAGTTTCCAATGGAGAATAATTGAGTGGCTTCACTCACACATACACACCATTTCACAATGATGTATTTCTTAAAATAAATTATGTATGTTTCTCCCTTTATAACTAACTGATTATCTAATTGGGCTGGCCTATTGGGCATTTCCAATTGAGCTTTAGTGTGTGGCTTGGAGTGGGACCAAAAGGGACCAATAAGACACTAGCTCCAATGGGCCTTGGGCTTTTTTGTCAACTCTTGACAAGTCCAAAGTTATCATTAATTATATTTAATACCACTATATAAATATAATTTCACTCTAGGCCTTATTTATAAATTATATCCCAAGACTTTATTATACACGCAACCCCTTCATAAAATATTCATAGTAATACAAAGTCATGAATGTTAACTACCACTTTAAAGATTACTATATCTTAATCCTTGAGTACCCGATTTAATCCTTTAAATTATTCATCATATATTTATGAAATTCAATTCCATAAATATATACTTTAGTAACTCCTTACTAAAGTGGTTGGGCCTAACTCTCTGAATAACCAAACTCATTAAACTTATCTCAAGGGAATATTTTGTATCTCCATTAAGAGACTATGAATTCCATCTTGAGAATATATGTTCCATCAACACTAAATGAGGCTGCCTAACATACTGAAATTTTGTCTATAACTTATAGATCTCACTCATGATATATCAAAGCAACCTACAACTCATGATCAGGTTCATTATTCTCTCAGGATTTAGAGTTGATGTAAATAGAAGTTTTGAGATTTATTATTCATTTGACAATCATTAGGAGAAAAATAAATCTCATAGCGGTCCTGTTCAATATGTCTTAACTCTTAAAACATATCAACATACCAACTAGAAGTCTCCACTTCCATGATCAAGACAAATCATCTTAGTTGATATGTTATAGTCTTCGAAAATGAAATGCTTAATTTCATCACCGACTACGAACTACATTTTGAGTTTACAAGGAACTTGTAATTTATATTTTCTGTGACTAAATCACATAAATCACATACAATGCATCTTATAGACTATGATAATGTCCCATTAGTTCATTTATAGATAATCTCATATAATTAAACTATTTAATTATTTATGACATGCCAATAAATTGGATTTTAAGGCATAAACCCCAACAAAAAGATCTTTTTATGCTGTTTGTAACCATGACAACAGGGTTTGTTATTTATTCTATAATCATAAAGATAACAAAGTGTTTGTTAGCACACATGCCAAATTTTTGGAGGATGGTTATGTGAATAATTTTAATCCTAGAAATAAAGTTGTTTTGGCTGAAATGAATGAATCTGTAAATGAACAACCAATGGATGAAACTAGGAATGATGTGGCTGTATTAGATACACCACAAGATATTACTTATAAGATGACTAGTACACAGGTGCCTCGTCGTAGTGGGAGAATTGTTCGGCCTTCTATAAGATTTATAGGTTTGGGAGAAACTTATGAAGCTATCCCAGAAGAGGTTGAATCAGATCCCTACAATTATGAGGAGGCAATGAATAATATAGATGCACATCATTGGATCAAAGCTATGAAATCTGAATTAGATTCCATGTATTCCAATCAAGTCTGGGATCTTGTAAAGGCGCCTAACGGCATTAAACCTGTTGGTTGCAAATGGGTTTACAAGAGGAAGAGAGGGGTAAATGGAAAGGTTGAAACCTTCAAAACAAGGCTAATGGCAAAAGGGTATACACAAAAAGAAGGTATTGACTATGATGAAACTTTTTCGCCAGTAGCCATGCTTAAATCTATTAGAATTCTCTTATCCATTGCTGCTTATTATGATTATCAGATTTGGCAAATGGATGTCAAGACTGCATTTCTTAATGGCAATCTTGAAGAAGAAATCTTTATGTTGCAACTGGAAGGTTTTATAGCAAAGAACCAAGAGCATATGGTATGCAAGTTGAAAATGTCCATTTATGGACTTAAGCAAGCATCTAGGTCATGGAACATTAGATTTGATCAAGCAATCAAGTCATTTGGATTTGAACAAAATCTTGATGAATCATGTGTGTACAAAAGACATCAAGATAAAGTAGTAATGTGCCTAGTGCTTTATGTTGATGATATTCTACTCATTGGAAATGAAGTAAGGGTAATGTCATCAGTAAAGGTTTGGTTGTCAAGCCAATTTGATATGAAGGACTTGGGTGAGGCTAATTTTATTCTAGGGATCAAGCTTTGGCGAAATCGCAAGAATAAGATGTTAGGCTTATTACCAGCTGGATATATAGATAAGGTTCAAGAACGGTTTAGCATGCAAAACGCCAAGAAAGGTTTACTTCCTTTCAGACATAAAGTTCCTCTATCTGATGACCAAAGGCCTAAGACTCAAGAGGAAGTAGATATGATGAGACAAGTTCCTTATGCTTTTGCAGTGGGAAGTCTCATGTATGTCATGCTTTGTACTAGACCAGATATTTGTTATTCAGTTGGCATGGTTAGCCGATATCAATCAAATCTAGGACCAAAACATTGGCTAGCTGTAAAGCATATTCTCAAGTATCTTCGGAGAACAAGAGATTATATGCTTGTTTACCGGTGTGAGGATTTGATTCCCATTGGCTATACAGATTCAGACTTTCAATCAGATCTAGATTTCAGAAAGTCCACATCAGGATGTGTTTTCACCTTGGGAGGTGGAGCCATAACATGGAGGAGTGTCAAGCAATCTTGTATTGCAGACTCCATCATGGAAGCAGAATACGTTGCTGCCTGTGAAGCAGCAAAAGAAGCTGTATGGCTCAAGAAATTCCTTTCTGATCTTGGTGTAGTGAGAATTGAGCAAGTTTTCATTACTTTGTTTTGCGACAATAATGGAGCAGTTGCACAATCAAAAGATCCAAGGAATCACAAGAAAGGAAAGCACATTGAGAGAAAGTATCACATCATTAGAGATATTATTGCTCGTGGAGATGTGGTGGTAGCAAAGATTGAAAGTGCAAATAATCTAGCAGATCCCTTTACCAAAGCCTTACCTCAAAGGACCTTTGAGTCACATTTGGAGGGAATAGGAGTTAGATTAGTACACAATAGTCTTTAGGGCAAGTGAGATTGTTAGGATTAGTGCCCTTAAATCCTATTGTATGATGCTATATATGTTATTATGTATGACATTATGTATGACTTAATGTTGTGATTAATAAAGTTTCTTTATTATTATTATCTAAAATAATGGTAACATGAATATTTCGACATTATCATATAGTCCATGAGATGCATAGTATGTGATTTATGTGATTTAATCACAGAAGATATAGATCACAAGTTCTTTGTAAACTCATAATTTTGGTTCGTAGTCGGTGATGAAATTGGGCATTTCATCTACGAAGACTATAACATATCAACTAAGATGATTTGTCTTGATCATGAAAGTGGAGACTTCTAGTTGATATGTTTTAAGAGTTAAGACATATTGAACTGGACCGCTGTGAGATTTATTATTCTCCTAACGACTGTCAAATGAATAATAAATCTCACGACTTCTATTTGCATAAACTCTTAATCCTGAGAGAATAATGAACCTGATCATGAGGTGTAGGTTGCTTTGATATACCAGGAGTGAGATCTAAAATCACGATCAAAACCTCAGTATGTAGGGCAACCACATTTAATGTTGATGGAACATATATTCTCAAGATGGAATTCATAGTCTCTTAACAGAGATATAAAATATTCCCTTGAGACAAGTTTAATGGGTTTGGTTTTTCAGAGAGTTAGGCCTAACCACTTTAGTAATAGGCCTAACCACTTTAGTAAGAAATTACTAAAGTATATATTTATAAAATTGGATTTCATAAATATATGATGAATAACTTAAATGATTAAACCGGATACTCAAGGATTAAGATGTAGTAATCTTCAAAGTGGCAGTCTACATTCATGACTTCGTATTACTATGAATATTTTATGAAGGGATCGCGTGTATAATAAAGTCTTGAGATATAATTTATAAATAAGGCCTAGAGTGCAATTATATTTATATAGTGGTATTAAATATAATTAATGGTAACTTTAGACTTGTCAAGAGTCAACAGAAAAGCCTAAGGCCCATTAGAGCTAGTGTCTTATTGGTCCCTTTTGGTCCCACTCCAAGCCACACATTAAAGCCCAATTGAAAAGGCCCAATAGGCCGGCCCAATTAGATAATTAGTTAGTTATAAAGGGAGAAACATATAGAAATTTATTTTAAGAGAATCATCATTGTGAAGTGGTGTGTATGTGCGAGTGAAGCCACTCGATAATTCTCCCTTAGAAACTGATTGAGAGACCACACTTCTTGGGCGTAAAGTGGAATTGGAGTGAAGATTGAAGGTGTTCCCAAGAACTTCTAATCTTTTGTTTTGAATTTCACCGCACCAAGGTACGCTATCTTGTTCTCAAATTCTGAAAATCACATAATGCATGTTATCAATCATGAATGAAATAGATCCATGTTTGTTGCTTCCGCTGTGTGTTTTGTATGGAATACAAAACCAGATTTTCCTTCACTTTAATGAGCAGCACATCTTCACTTCTTTCTTGGTCAGACTTTCATGGCTTCAATACTAAACCATCCTAGATCTACCCAAATACAAGTAAAGTGCATTTTGTCAAAAGATTAGTCAATTACAACAAAAACTGTCCTCACACTCTTTACTGAAAAAATGGAAAATTCTTTTCACTTGAATAGTCAAAGTCCTCATCCACAAAGTAACACAAAAAAGTTAGATAGAAATTAAGACGATTACAAATGCTTTGTCTCACTTTTTGTATTCTACTTTATGCTCCATCAAGTCTATATTCTAAGCATTCGTAGTGGGCAAGGAAAATGGTATATGTTGAGGAATTTACAATTCAAAGCAAAAAAAAGAAAAACCAACAACCGGTCTTGTATCCTAAAAAAATTTAGAATAGTGCTACAGTACCATCACAAATTTGTGATGGTACTGTAGCACAATTGTAAAAGGAAATAATAGTTTTTTATTCATTCCTCTCTCCTCCCACTCCTTGTCTCACGTCTCAATCTCTGTCTCTCTCTCTGTGTCTCATTTCTGGCTTTTATTTATGTTTTGAAATATATTATTTTATTGTGTTGATATATTATTTTAATGTGTTGTATTGTAAAATTAAAGTTGGGATGTTGGGAGTATTGTAAAATGGTATGGTATAATTGATAAAACAGCTTTTTGAGATGGTAAAATAGAATAGCATAGCATTCACCATTGTGAATGCTTAAATGCATAAATTTAGGCGTGCTAGTTTGAATTAAAGGAGTTAATTCGTATTGGAGGCTGTTTTAGCTTAGCTAAGGGAATGAAATATTTATGTATCGGTTGATATTGGTGTACCATTTCAAGTTTACCGCTATTTATATATTTATGTATAGAAATAAATTTTATGTTGATAAACGTAAAAATTAATAAATTCATACTTACATAAATAATACAAATATATATATATATATATATATATATATTTGTATTATTTATGTAAGTATGAATTTATTATTTTTTTACATTTATCAACATAAAATTTAAAAAATATATATTTTATATGTCTACATATTAGCTTAAGTATGTTAACCAATATATTAGATTAAATAAAAAATATTTTAATTTTTCTTTTCAATTTATTATTATTTTTATTGTACAAGCCGAAATGCTAATACCAGCTAGTATAGGCCGATTCAGGCCGTTACAACCTGGTATTTTTTCGGGTACGTTTTGAAAGAATACTAGTATCGAATTAATGGCCAATATGGTATATATCCCCGGTATGGCCAGTATCGGTACAATATTGACTTCCTTCATTTGAATACATTTTTTCAATGTTCAAAGTACATGTAATTGCTCCCTTAAAAAAAAAATAAATAAATTAAGGTACATGTAGACACCGCATTTTGTACCCTTTACAATTCGGGGCTCCATTCTCCAATTATGTTGAAATTCTAAGACCCAAGGTTAGTTTAGGGCCCAATCAGATTCTAAATTGACTTGAAAAATGTTAAGATGGAAAATATAACTTGTTATAAACTGACCAAAAAACAGACTTACAAAAAATGAATTGCCCAAACTGTTGGGAATTTAGAGGAGTAATACAATGAAATAACAAAATGATTCAATACACAAACAGAAAATTTGATTGACTTGGAGGCACAATTGAATGTTATCCTTGGACAATATTTGCCTTTACACAAGAGTTGCTCCAGGGTTACTACAAAATTTATCCCCAAGATACAACCATGTTTATTGGGTTCTACAAATATCAATTTTGGAGAAAACTCACAGGTTTCTTGTGTTTCTAAGAAAGATGAAAGAGAAGAAATTACTAAATGACTATGAATCACTATTTATATCTAAAGGATTATAACCCTTTAATAGGATATTTTCATTCAATATGCACATTTTCAGTCAATAGACACATTTTTATTCAATATGGATCTTTTCGGTCAATAGGCACCTTTAATATATATCAAATTTGAAGGGTTATGACCTTTCAATATGCACTTTTTGATACATCTAATTTGAAAAGTTATGACCTTTCAGTAAGCATATTTTAGTATATATATTATAACCTATCATGTATATATCTATATATACAACACAAACTAAACTAGAAACGTAAAATTTTGTCTGTTATCCCTTCTCACAAAAACCAAATAAATAGAATAAAATTGTTTTTTTTTTTCCTGCTTAACTTATAAAACTTTGTACTATTTCTTTTAATATAGTAATATTTTTATTTTATATATATATATATATATTATATAAATATATATTATGGTACATTTCGAAATGGTACACTGGCATGTACCTGTACCAAAATATTTTGTTCCAGTCAATGTTATTGTGAGGATCAGTTGTCTATGAAGTACTGTTGAGGCTGTATGGACTGGGTCTATGGCCTAATGGCCCAATTCGAGGATGCTAACAGGTTCGAGGACAGTCAACTAAGGTAATAACAGAAATGACTTTAAAGGAAGAAATGAAAGTTATTTATGATAGTCTCAAATCTTTCCGAGGTGAAAAGTCACCTCGGAAACATTTATCCAAGGTGGTTTGAAACCTTTCTGTCATCCTAAATACTACTTTCAAGTGGCATCATGACGGGGAGTCGGACATTGGATAAGGGATGAGAGAGGAAGATAACAAATATCTACGAGAGCTGTTATCTCCACATTAAATGCTTCCCAACTAACTCTCTGGCCGCATTAATATGGAGGTGATACCTGAACAGTGATCGAGCATCCTTACAACTATTAGTAGAAAGTTCAGGGAGGTGTAAGATGGGATAGAAAGAAGCTCCCAGAACCAAATTTACACGTGTATGGTAAAGATAATACTCAAATCATGGTATATAGCATGAGAAGGTCACCAAGAAAAAGGAATCGGAAAAATACTAGAGAACTAGTTACTGAAAAAAGAACTTTTTACTTTTGATTAAATTATTACGATCGAGTTACTCAGGCTACACCAAAGGCAATCTTTGTATCTTATATTCTCAATACTTCTTCTAAACCACCTACGATCGTTTTCTCTTTTCTATAATCAGACTAGTTCTTTCTCCCACGCTATACAAATTTATTGTTTAGACTTGTTGGGCCAAAACTTAATTCTGTTTAGAGTCCAAACCAAAACTAATCCTTACCGTTATAAAGACCGTTTCGAAACATTTAAAACTAAGTCCCACCAAATATAAATTTAAAATCTTCTTTTTTCCTTTTTTATTCCATCCCCCTTCTCACCTACCAACAATAGGCCACGAGACATTATTAATATTTTATTATTTTTTATTTCCAAAGTTCGATGAACACCACACAATCTTTAAGAAAATCTACACGGCATCTACTTTTCCATCCCTCTTTTTCTTTTTCTTCTTTTTTCCGTTTTCTTCCCCTTTCCAAAGTGGTTTCCTCACTGCAACTTCCAGTTTGCAATTCGCACCAATTTTTTTTTTTTCCTTCAATTTACGTACGCATGCAACACCACATCTAGAGTAAAGGCAGGTGAGCCCGTTGCTTCATTTTCTAAATTATTTCTTTCATTCTCTCTCTAAATCAACTTCAGAACCAGAACTTTGAATACAATTTTTTCAACGTTCAAACTTCAGAGTACATAGAATTCCTTCTCCAAAAAAAAAGTACATAGAATTCCTCCCATAAAAAAAAAGTTGATAGAATTGCAACTTTTCTAACAATAAAAACAAATGGTGCTTAATTTCCTTCCCTGGGTTCTTTTTTCTTTTGGAATTTATGTTCATGCTCTTTTCTTTTTTCTTTTTTCTTGACTTGGAAAATTAAACCACAAAAATTATATACAACTTTTCCACAAATATTTCCAAATGGTAGGTATACGTGAAACTGACAACCAACCCGTCTGTTACGGAAGAGAGCTAAAGTAATAGTTCTATGATTGTTTGTGGCACTAGAAAAAAACTCTTTTTTCCACGCGAGAACAGAAGTCTAGCGGTGATACATGGGTGAGGCCATGCCCTCCCAAATTTTGAAATTTTTCTTAATATATATATATATATATATATATAAAAGTGTTTGCATCAAATATGTTTAAATCTTTTTTTTTTTAACTTGTTATGTAGCAATTAATAAGTTATTAACTCATTAAAAAAAATTTGTCCTAAAAGCTACTCGTGAAATATATTTTTAGTTGCCATATAATGAGTTAGAGAAAAATAACTTCAAATATGCTTGGAACTTATCTTATTCTTCCAAGTTTTGGATAATTCAAGTTTTTGAAAATTTCATTAGTTTAATTGAAAGATTTTTCAATTACTTAAGTATAAAATTTACAATGACATTATTAATAGTTTTGAAATGGGATATTTTCATAAGTGTGTGTATGTATGTATATATATATATATATATATATAACATGATTAAATTTGATAGGCTTTAATGAACACCCATCCTTATAAGTGGGATGGTACTTCCCATGCACAAAGTGCTTGAAGGATTAGAGAGCTGGAGATTGGTTCGAGCTCCAGAGTTAAAGTAAAGGCAAAAAAACTTAGAAACAAAAATCAAGAGGATACAAATCTTTTGTCTCACTTTTTATGTATGTTTGATGATGTAGAACAGACAGCACATGCCTTCCTAAAGTAATAAGAGCACAGGAAGTCACGACATAAGATCTATGGGGGGGTGCTAGTAGAGGCCATTGGGATGACAGTGTCAGAATTGCATAAAATTCGGCATGTTGAAGGGAAACAAAGTTCTGATCCAGACTCAAGAAACGCCATAGGCGTGAATTCCTTCATTAAGGCCCTGAAAACAATGTTTTTGCTATTTATAGTAATATTTGTTTTTCCTTAATAACTTTTAGTTTAAAAGTCAGAATAAAGTTCCGTCCATTTTGAGACAACCTTGAAGGTCAATAGTTTATGATTTTGCATTTAACTCAATTTGCCATTTTTGGTAAATTTCGGTATTTTGTTACATAATCACGTAGTTAGTGCAAATTAGGGTTTTAGACGTTTTTCACAGTATTTATATGTTTTGTAGCTATTAGAGACAAATAAGACTATTAGTTTAGATGATTGATAGGGAAGGATATATGTGGCCTACTCAATTATTTATTTATTTTTAAATGTAACTATAGTCTAAAGTGGTTCATTATCAGTTTAAAGGGAAGGAAAACAATTAAGGAAATAAGGTAATATGAGTATATTTAGCTAACACATATAAACTTATAAATAAGTCTATACTTGAATTGTTGTGTATGAAGCTTAATAGCTCACGAGCTTGTTCATGAATATATTGTTTTGCTTGGGCTTGGCTTGTTTATTAAAAAAGCCTAAAACTAAGGCTTAAGCTTGGCTTATTTAAAAACAAAAAATCATGAACAAGATTTTTATCGAGCCAAGCCCGAGTTGTTCATGATTGGCTTGGTTCATTTACAACCCTAGAGAGAGAGAGAGAGAGAGAGAGAGAGAGAGAGAGAGAGAGAGAGAGAGAGAGAGAGAGAGAGAGAGAGAGAGAGAGAGAGAGAGAGAGAGAGGAACCTATAGATCAAGTGGAAAAAATTGGTTAAGTGAACTATTAGGATGTTGGTTATGTTTTCATTACAAGGAATAACTATTCCATTACATCATGTATTATAGTGTACCAAATATTTCAATGTTCAAACTTCAAAGTAATTGTTCCCATCAATAGAATTGCAACTTTTCCAACAATAAAAACAAAAAGTGCTCCTCAATTTTCTTCTTGATGTATTATCTATTTATTGAGCTTGGAATTTATGTCCATGGGTCCTTTTTCCTTTGTAATTTATGTTCATAGGTCTTTTTTTCCACATGAGAATAGCCAAAGTCAATGATCATGTGGAAACACCTATTCTCTTTCCCATTAACGACCAAACTTGATTTGTATTTAAAGAAAATGAATGATGAAAATTAAATAACAGAGATACTGAATCAGATCCTCTTCACTAGCTTCCAAAAACCCATGGCATTCACTAGCTTCAAAACAGTATTTTGTCCCGTTTCTCTATTTGTGTTGGCCATGTTACATTTTTCCTTTGTTGCTGATTCTGTTCCTGTGGACAACGAAACCGAGATAGATGTTCTTCTCAATTGGAAAGCCAGTCTTAAAAATGAAAACCAGTCGCTCCTGCCTTCATGGACTCTCCATACTAATAATGCAACCAATGCTTCCAACAATCAAAATGTAAGCTCAAATCCATGCAGTTGGTTTGGCGTTTCTTGCAACCATGCAGGAAGTGTTATTAGATTAAACCTGACTAACTCAGGCTTGAAAGGTACGCTCCATGAATTTTCATTCTCATCACTTCCAAACCTTTCATCTGTTGATCTCAGCATGAATGAACTCTTTGGTACATTCCCTATTGATATTATTCACCTATCCAAACTCATATATCTTGATCTATCCTATAATAACTTATCAGGGAAAATCCCACCCCAGATTGGCCTATTGATCAACCTTGAGGTTTTGCACCTAGCTAAAAATCAATTGACTGACTTAATTCCTCCAGAAATAGGTCATTTAAAGTCTCTTAATGACCTTTCTTTGTATGCCAACCGTTTCCATGGATGCATTCCTGCTTCATTAGGTAATTTAAGCAACTTAGCTTATTTGGACCTCTATGATAATCAACTTTCCGGTTCCATTCCTCCACAAATTGGAAACCTTACCAATTTAGTTGAACTTGACATTAGTAACAACAGTTTAAAAGGTCTCATTCCTTACAGTATTGGAAAATTTGAAAATCTAACGTTGTTACATATGTACCAAAATCAGCTCTCTGGCTCCATCCCCTTAGAAATTGGAAATCTAAAGTCTCTCATATTCTTAAGCCTTCAAACAAATCATCTTTCTGGCTTAATTCCCACATCTTTAGGTTCTCTTAGAAACTTGACTATTTTACACTTGTACAACAATCAACTTTTTGGTACCATTCCTGAAGAATTAGGAAACTTGACATCCATAGCTGATCTTGAACTGAGTAGAAATCAGTTGAATGGTACTATTCCAATTTCCTTTGGTAAGTTGAGTGGCTTAGAATTTTTATACCTTCGTGATAACCAACTTTCTGGTCCCATTCCACAAGGGATTGGAAACTTAATGAAGTTGACTGAACTAACGCTGGATGCCAACCACTTCACTAGCTTTTTGCCTCAAAACTTATGCCAAAGTAGGTCTCTCCAATTACTAAGGGCAGACAACAACCTTCTCACAGGTCCAATACCAAACACCTTGAGAAATTGCACAAGCTTAATTAGAGTCCACCTTGAAAGAAACCAAATCTTTGGAAATATATCTAAAGATTTTGGTGTCTATAGAAACTTGCAGTACATGGACCTAAGTTACAATCAATTTTATGGTGAAATCTCACACAGCTGGGGCAAGTGCACACAACTAACCAGTCTAAAGATTGCTGGGAACAATATTTCTGGTGGCATACCACTTGAAATTGGAGAATTAGTTCAACTCCAATTACTTGATCTTTCTTCTAATCACTTGGTAGGGGAGGTTCCAAAGGAATTTGGAAAGTTGACTTCCATGTTGAAGCTCTGGTTGAATGGCAATAAACTTTATGGTGGTTTACCCCTAGAGCTTGGGTCATTAATAAATCTCGAGTATCTAGATCTATCCGCTAATAGGTTTGGCAAATCAATCCCGAGAGATATAGGGAGCCTTTTGAAACTACATTACTTGAATATGAGCAACAACGAGTTCATCCTCAACATTCCAGTTCAAATCTGTGAATTAACTCATTTGTCCCAGCTAGATTTGAGCCTTAACTCACTTGAAGGAGAGATACCTTCACAAATCAACAATATGCAAAGCTTGGAGTTGTTCAATTTATCTCACAATAATTTCTCAGGTTTTATTCCAGTTGCTTTCGAAAAGATGCGTGGCTTGTCATTTGTCGACATATCCTACAATGAGTTGGAGGGTCCTCTTCCGAATAGCCGAGCATTTCAAGATGCTCACATTGAAGCACTACAAGGTAATAAAGGAATATGTGGAAATGTTACGGGATTGCAACCCTGTAAGGTAGAACAAATTTCAAAGAAGGGAATTAAAATCATTTTCCCTCTCTTGGGAACACTTTCACTTGTATTGGTATTCTTGGGAATTTACTTCACTTTAAAAGGAAAAAGGCGAAATCCACAGACAAAGCGAACAAAAGACATGGACAAGGAAGAATTGTTTACACTATCAACTTTTGATGGAAGAAAACTGTATCAAGAAATCGTTAACGCAACCCAAGGTTTTGATGCAAATTTTTGCATTGGGGAGGGAGGATATGGAACCGTTTATAAAGCCAAGCTAATATCAGGAGACATAGTCGCAGTGAAGAAACTCACATCTTTGCGTGATACTGAGACTTCACCGCAAAAAGAGTTCTTAAATGAGATCAACGCATTATTAGAAATCCGACATCGAAATATTGTAAAATTGCTTGGCTTTTGTTCACATTCACAATTCTCAATTTTGATTTATGAGTACCTTGAAAAGGGTAACTTGGCCTCAATTTTGAGCAATGATGGAGCAGCTAAAGAATTGGATTGGAATAAGAGGGTGAATATCGTCAAGGGTGTGGCTCACGCATTGTCTTACATGCACCATGATTGCTCTCCACCAATTGTTCATAGGGACATATCAAGCAAAAATGTTTTGTTGGATTCAGAGCACGAGGCTCATGTTTCAGACTTTGGCACTGCTAAGATTCTTAACCAAGACTCATCCAATTGGTCTTCACTTGCTGGCACATATGGATATGTTGCACCAGGTAATGTACTTATTTGTTCAATCAATATAGAACATATAGATCATATGAATACATTGGCATAATATTCTTCTCATTTCAGAGCTTGCTTATACAATGAAGATAACTGAGAAATGCGACATGTTTAGCTTTGGAGTTTTGGCTATTGAAGTGATCAAAGGTAGGCATCCTGGTGAAATCATCTCCATTCTATCTACTTCATCTGTGGGGGAGAATTTGTTGTTGAATGATTTGTTAGACATACGCCTTCCGCCTCCCACTCTTGAGGTTGAGAATCAATTGATACTCATCATAAAGTTGGCAATTGCATGCTTGCATGCTAATCCAGAATCTAGACCAACTATGCACATGGTCTCCCAAGTTTTATCAAGCTGAAGTGCACTTTCCTAGAGCCATCACAATTTAACTAGGACAAGCAAGGATATGTAATAAGACACTATATTCTGTCAAATTCATGCTGCTGAAGGAAGTTGTTTATTTAAGATTATGTAATGCCTAGAGTACTACTAGATGTTTAATTGCAAGTATTAATAATGTGCATTTGGTAAAACAAATTTCAAGGCACTGTGATTGTACACGTTTGATTGCCTATGGTTAGGGTTTTAGGCTTTGGTTGTAACAAAGTCAAACCAATTCTTAGCCAAGTAATTAATTATATTAATTATGCTTTCAATCTGAATTAAATAACAACACATAAACTTGGATCACATAAATACACGAAAACAATGACCCAAGAAAACCAATGAAATAAGTAGTTTTACTGTAAAAACTTGGAGGATTTAATCTGTGCATTTTTGGAGTCCACCTTTGCAAAGTGCCCACATGTTCCTTGCAAGAGCACATTCCTACAACAGATGGCCTATTGATTCTGGTTGCTAGTAGCAAATTGCACAATAAGGATTCACTTGCACTCTTCGCTTATGGAGGTTTTCCCTGGTTGGCAATACATTTGAACATGCACGCCAGTGAAACTTGTGGACTTTGAGATGGGTGGGGGGGGGGGGGGACATTTAGTCGCCATGTCTTCATCCATAGGGGCTATTTTATGCTTGCTATGGAGTGTTCAATCTGTATGTTTGCGTTCATCCTAAGGGCCACTCGATAGGCAGATTTTACTGTGAACAATTGCAACTTATTCTCCTTCCAAATCATCACATCCTGAGTGGTATTTCGTCGCAGTGGAATAGACATAATTTCCATGCGAGTCCTGTACGCAAATAGATCGAAAAACTTCTCTCTATCCCACTACCCCATATCACCATCTATTAAGTCCTTTACCAACAATTCCAGCAACTGTTCTCCCAAGAAAATTGGCTTATGAGACAGCCACTTATGCGTGGTCACACCAATAGTTCTGCCATCACCCACACCCCATTTCAATCCTTCACGAATTATCTCCCTAGATGCCAATAAATTCCTCCATACATATGATGGGTTATTCCCCAATTCAGCATCCATAAAAGAACAATTTGGAAAATACCTTGACTTGTACACCTGAAAAAATAATGAGTGAGTGTTGTGAAGGAGTCTCCATGCTTGCTTTGCCAACAAAGCCAAGTTGAAAGATTGGATATCCCTAAAACCCATACCTCCTTTTCCCTTTGGGCTGCAAATTTTCTTCCAGTTGATCTAGTGAATTTTCTTCTCATCCTTTGTATGGCCCCACCATTACTTGGCTAGTGCAGAGTTTAGTGTGTCACATAAGGCCTTTGGGATTTTAAAAATCCCCATAGTGTATGTAGGGATCGCTTGAGCAATTGATTTAATAAGAATCTCCCTCCCCGCCTTTGAGATAAATTTTTCCTTCCAACCCATCACTTTTTTTGTTATTCTCTCATGTAGGCCTTTAAACGTGTCCACCTTTGATTTTCCACCAACGATAGGCAAGCCAAGATAAGTTTCACAATTCTCCAAAATGCTAGCCTCAAAGTGTGCCTAGATATCCATTTTAACTGTTTGCTTGTGTTATGGCTAAAGAAAATGGTGTTTTTTGTCTATTGCTAGCTTGACCAGAAGTGGCTTCGTATCTTCTAAGAATATCTAGTATGTGTTGACTCTCCTCCACCATTGCTTGGCAGAAAATGAAGTTGTCATATGCAAATAATAGATGGGATATACACACTCCATTGGTACAAGATAGGATGCCACGCAGCTACTTCCTCTCCACGACCTTCTTAATTAGAGAAGAAAGGCCTTCTGCACATAAAAGGAATAGATACGAAGAGAGGGGATCTCCTTGTTTTATCCCACTTGATGGAGTGATGTACCCCTTTGATTCTCCATTGATAAGCACCAAGTGTGTAGCTATGTGTACCGTCTTCATGGCTAAGTGAACCCACCGCTCATCAAATCCTAGCTTTGACATGATTTTCCATAGGAAAACCCACTCCATTCAATCATAGGCCTTGCTGATGTCTAGTTTAATTGCCATCTGCCCCTTTCTTTCCTGTTCTTTTGTTCCTCATCTTGTGTAAAACCTCAAAAGCTACAGTTGTATTATCTATAATCAACCGGTTAGGAATAAAAGCACTTTGTGAGTCCGATATTACATTTGGCAGAATTAGTTTTAACTGATTAGCTAAAACTTTGGATACAATTCTCGATACAAAATTTCCTAGACTAATAGGCCAGTAATCAAAAATGGATTTAGGTTCATTTATTTTTGGAATGAGTACAATATGGGTATAGCTCACCTTGCGCAAAAAGTGGCTAGATTGCAATATAGATAATATAGCATTTGTAACATCAGTGCCTACAATATGCCAGTATTTTTGGAAAAAGAAAGAAGACATACCATCAGGCCCAGGCGATTTGGATGAATGCATATTGAACAATGCCATTTTCACGTCTTCTGGGGTGAACTTCTATAGTATGGTTCATATCTGGAGTAACCATCGTGTCCACCATATCCAATTCTTTTTCCAAGTTTGTTGGGTTTGACGAGGTAAACAAATTCTGAAAATAGGATTCTACCACCCTATTAATGTCAGGTTCAAATGTGCACCACCTACTAGTATCATCCATAAAACCATGTATATGATTCTTTCGTCATCTTTGACTCGCTCTTTGGTGGAAGTATTTCGTGTTTTTATCCCCCGCTAGTAACCAAATGGATTGTGACCTCTGCCTCCAAAATAGTTCATCTTGGAATAATAAGGAATTGATCTCATCTCTCACCCTTTGAATCCCCTCTTGATTTTTGGTCAAGTTCATAGAAGATAAAGCTTCCAATTCTTTGTGTTTTTTCTCAAGCCTATCCTTTGTGTTACCCAGATTTCTACTCCACACGAAGGCCATTTGGTAATTTTTTATTTTGTCAAACAAGTGATACATAGGGCTACCCATGGGAGCCACTGCGTTACATGCTACTCAGATGACTTCTTCACATTCTAGATGTGCTACCCATCTCTCTTCAAATCACCTTGGCTTTCTTTTCCTTCTGTCAACTATTCCATCTGCTTAAGTGGTGAGTAATATTGGGTCATGATCAAAATAAGCAACTTTAAGATGGTGTACCTTGGCGTGTGGGAATATGTCTCACCATCCAGTATTTGCACAAGCTCGATCTAGCCTCTCTTAAACGAAGGCACTCCCCAGTCTACCATTTCTCCAAGTAAAGATATTTCCAATGGAGCCAAGGTTTATTAACCCACGATGTAGTAGTGCAATCTGGAACTCCTCCATACATTGAAGTGATCTTGGGATTCTCCCTTGTTTTTCATCCAATGATATAATTTCATTGTAATCACCTATACATATCCAAGGCAGTGAGTCTCGTGAGTGAAGATGTCTCAAATACTCCCATGTCTCATGTTTTCAGTGCTCTTTTGATTGCCCATAAATTCTTGTTAGTCTCCATGGTAAAGAGGGATCAATCATTATTCGTGCATCAATATGGTTTTAAGAGTATTTTTGCACATGTAATTCTACGTCTACCTTCCATAGCATAGCAAGACCACCAGCTCTATGGACACATAGAACTGCTATCATGGAATCATAATGTAAGTCTGCTTGAATCTTCTTCATCTTATTCATCTTATCCACTGTTTGTTTTGTCTCCATACAAAAAATAAAATAAAATAAAAAATAAAAATAAATAAATAAATAAAAATTGGGAGCTTTTTCCCTTATCAAGTGAGAAAGTATAGTGCCTGCACGGAGGTTCCAAAACCCTCGACAATTCCAACTTAGGGCAATCATTGTGCTCGGCGGGGCTGGGTATCAGCCTCCACCATTGAGTTTGTTTTGTTTTTGGTATCCCCCTTTAAGTGTCTCCTGTCACCACCCTTCTCCTTCTTCTCCCTATGTACTTGTTTTTTCCCAACAGCCCCACTGTTATTTTTTGTTTCCTTGCTTGTCGTGGCCTTCCTTGTGATTTTGGTCCACTTTAGGACCTTGGCATGTGTGCCTTTAGTTCTTTCACGTGACTGCCCATCAGGAGTTAGGCGAGCTAGGTTTTCAGTTTCAAAAGAGTGCACCTAGCTGACCTCATTGTCTACATATATGATAGGTACATTAACAAACAGGGAAATTATTGTATACTCCCGGAGTACCATAAATACGTACTCCCTCCTCTCACATTAATGGTGGGTCCCACTAATTAAATTCATGGTGGGACCTACCATTTATGTGAGAGGAGGGAGCACGCATTTATGGTACTCCGGGAGTACCTAATAATTTTCCTAACAAACAACCCAGCATGATTTTCAGGATTTATTCGAACATTAAATTCTGAGATTTGCTCCTCATTAATCTCGAGAAAGTCTTTGCAACCGAAGTGAGCCGAGGAGTTGAGTGACGTGCCAACGCTACTAATTGAGTAGATTCCATTAATTTCCCTATGTTCAGCAATCTCCATAATTTCCGAATTTCCTTTCTCAGTTATTGTCGTTGAATGATGGTAGTGTCCGTTACTCTCATTAGCATTTTGTTGGGGATCTATTTCTGCACCATCAATGCCATGACTATTGGGCTTTCCGTTCTGCGAGCTTGTGCTGTTGGAGAATCCCTGGATTGTGGCCGAACTCCCTCCATCTCCTGCTGCCGTGGTGGACATGATGTGTCACTGCTTGGCATTGCTTTCGGCTTCCAAAAACCAGCTCACAACCATTCATCATATGGACTTTCCTCCCCCTCCTTCAATGTTGTGTTTGTGCAGTTTTTTTCGTCATGCCCAAGGCAGCCACAGTGGAAACATAGGCCTCATAAGCTTTCATACTGGAAAGCCACCCACACCTTATCACCCTTCGGACTGAGTATTGGGGCTCCCCGGCATATTGGTTGTCTAAAGGCATGTCCACTCTAACCCGGTGAAACCTTGCCTGGTCCGAGGCAATGGCTTTGCAAACAACCTCAATGACTCTGCCAATTCCCTGTCCAATATCTCTCCCTGCTTCCTCCTTGATCAAAACAAATTTTAGACCCCAAACTTGCAACCATATCCGAATGGTTAGGAACTTAACCGGAAAGGCTATGATTCCCTTCTCCCACCGTCGTCGTAGTAGGATGTGATTATCGAAACTCCAAGGACCACTGTTAATAACCTACTTCAATTGACTTTCCATCAAGAATTTAAACTGAAACAACCTGTCACCAACATTTGTAATTTTTAGATTTTTTCCCATCTTCCAAACAGAGCGTAAGAGGTTTTTAGTTGCTCTGAAGTTGATGAGTTTGGTCATATGGAACCTTCCTAGAATATTGAGGGAGCTTTCTAAGGTTTTCTCACGGTGCTCCGACCGAACCATGATCACCTCATCCTCCTCCGCCGTCAAACTTACCCTTTGTAGCCATTCTATAAAGTCTAAGACCATGCTAAACAAGTAATTTTCTATGAAAAGTAGGATACCTACACCTAATGTTGACGCAAAGAGCTCATGGGAGTCAACAATAATTTTCATTGGGGATATATTAAATCCTATGTCTAGAAAATGTTGGCTACTGCCTTTCTAATAGTAATATGAGATTCGACCCAATGCATGGAAACATTTTTGGTTAGAGAAACTTTGCATCAGTGTCAAGTATTATTAGTCTAACAAAATCCTAGTAAGTCAGTTTGTATAGTTTGATAAGCTTTATCTTTTAGTGGAGGATATTAAGTAATTTCCATGAATGATTATAGGTCCTATTTAAGAGTTTTTGAGACTTTTGAAGGATGTTTTAGCAGGACTTTCAGAAAAATTCAAGTGCCGTAAGTAATTATGCATAATATGCACAAGCTTCCTCATCTTTATGCTCCATTGGCAATTGTATTGTATATTTTTCTTGGAATTTCTTCCCAGTTATTGAGATATAATGAAAGACTTAGGAGACTTTCCACGTTGGATCTTCCTTCTATTTTCTTGATTAAGAAAATGACGAAGTCTTTCCACATCAAAACAGTCAAAAAGTAAGTCATCCATTATGTCAGATCCCTGTTTCTATTTACCATTAACAATGGAAATTGACCTTATAGACTTACCAAATCTTAGATCCATTATGTCAGGAGCTTTGATATATAAGGGTATGGATATGTAGGCAATTTGTAAAACAAAGACCAAGGCATTGTCTACCTTAAATAAGTTACTTTCCCCTGTTTCTCTAGTCGTATTGGCCATGTTACATTCCTCATTTGTTGCTGATTCTGTTTCTGTAAATAAAGAGGCGGAGACAGATGCTTTACTCGATTGGAAAGTCAGTCTTCAAAATGAAACCCAGCCACCCTGCTTTCATGGACTCTCCCTCCTAATAATGCAACCAATCAATATATATATATATATATATATATATATAAATGCAAAGACCTCATATGAGGAAGCATGAAGTTTTGTCAAGTGGTGCATTATATGACATCATTTTCTTTAAGCAATGGCAAATGCATTTATTTCAATGTATTAATAAAATTCAAAAAATTTGTATACATTTATAACTTTACATGCTTTGGATAGATACGGATGGATCTAAAATGTCGTGGAAAATGTAGGAGTTAAGAAAACTTTTCAATTATCTGCATTAGATTAACTTCAATGAAGAATTGCAAGAGTCAGATTTAATGAATTGAGAAATATGATTATTTGTCTCCACATTTGTCCAATATAAATCTCCATTTCCTTTGGACTTTAAAAAATAAACTTCCATAATTTTTCTTATAATATCTTTGTTTTCTTTTTTCTAAGAGGTATGTTAATTTTTAAAATATTATGTTCATCTTAAATATTTTATTTAGATTTTATGTATAAGTTTTTACTTATGTAGCATTGTCATGTGTTTAAGCTTATTTTTTCATATTATGTGCCAATTTAGATTTTTGGTTTTTCGTATGATGCATGTTAAGGATTTATAGTTGTTTTGGCTACTTTTAATTCAATTAAAATTTGGAGGTTAAATTGTGATATTATTGCATTACTATGGCATTATTTTTTCTATTGTTGTATCATGAAATTCTAGCAGTTTTGTTAGCTAATTGATATATAAAGCATAAAATATATATATAAAAGCAGAGACCTTATGTGGAGAAGTATGAGTTCTGCCAAGTGGCGCATTGTATGACATCTTTTTCATTAAGCAATGGCAAATGCATTTTTTTTCAATGTATTAATAAAATTCAAAGAATTTGTATACATTTATAACTTTACATGCTTTGGATAGATATGAATGGATCTAAAAAGTCACGGAAAATGTAGGAATTAAGAAAACTTTTCAATTTTTTACATTAGATTAACTTCAATGAAGAATTGCAAGAGTCGGATTCAATGAATTGAGAAATATGATTGTTGGTCTCCACGTTTGTCCAATATAAATCTCCATTTCCTTTGGACTTAAAAAATAAACTTCCATAGTTTTTCTAATAATATCTTCTTCTTTTTTTGAGAGGTATGTTAATTTTCAAAATATTATGTTCGTCTTAAATATTTTGTTTAGATTTTATGTATAATTTTTATTTATGAAGCATTGTCATGTGTTTAGGCTTATTTTTCCATATTAGGCGTCAATTTAGATTTTTGGTTTTTCATATGATGTATACACTTGGTAAGGATTTGTAGCTGTTTGGCTGCTTTTAGTTCAATTAAAATTTGGAGGTTAAATTGTGATATTATTGCATCACTATGACATTATTTTTTCTATTGTTGTATCATGAAATTCTAGCAGTTTTTATAGCTATTTGATATATAAAGCATAAATCATACAAGAAAGACACCCAGAAATTAACAGATTTGTGGGTGACAATGTTTAGAGTGATCTAATGACATTTTTTAGTTGTATGAATTAGAGGAATTTTTTTCCCCAATGTATTTAGTTTAAATTTAATTTTAGTAGAAAACTTCATAGATTTTAACATAGTATTCATGAAATCAAAGGGTCATAATATAATTTCTTATAAAATTCATCAAAATGCACTACGCATCATGTGGGATATCAGCTAGTTCTTCTAATAATCGAAACATCAGCTCAATCCCATTTAGTTGGTTTGGCATTTCTTGCAGCCATGCGGGAAGTGTGATTAATTAAACCTGACTAACTCAAGCTTAAAAGGTATGTTGCATGAATTTTCATTCTCATCTCTCCCTAGCCTTGCATATATTGATTAGCCTGAATGAAATCTATGGTGTAGTCCCTATTGAAATAACTTACCTATCCGAGCAAATATATCTTGCTCTGCCATCTAATAAGTTATCCAGAGAAATCCCACCACAGATTGGCCTGTTGAGAGTCTTGAGGTCCCACATCTGGGTGAAAATCAATTAAATGGCTCAATTCCTCAACAAGTGGGTCAATTAGAGTCTCCTAATAACCCTTTTTTTTATGCCAACAATCTCAATGGTCACATTCCAATTTCTTTAGGTAATTTAAGCAATTTGGCTTATTTGTGCCTCTATGATAATAAACCTTTTGGTTTCATTCCTCCATAAATTGAAAAGCTCCCCAATTTAGTTGAACTTGACATAAACAACAACATTCTAATAGGTCCAATCCCTTCTAGTGTTGGAAACTTAGAAACACTAACATTGTTGCATATATATATATATATATATATATATATAACAATCAACTCTGTGGCTTGATTCCCATAACATTAGGTACACTCACCAACCAAACTTTCTTACACCTATACAACAACCTTTCTGGCACCATCCCTGAAGAATTAGGAACCTGAAGTCCATAACGAGACTTCAACTAGGCGAAAATAAGTTAAGTGGTAATAATAATATACCAATTCCCTTGGGTAATTTGAGGGACTTAGAAATTTTATGACTCCGTGATAACCAACATTCTGGTCCCATTTCTCAAGAGATAGGAAATCTCATGAAGTTGGTTATGTTGCAATTAGATGCAAACCATTTAACTAGTCTTTTAGCTCAAAAATTATGCCAAAGTAGCTCTCTTCAAAATTTTACTGCAAATAGTAATCATCTCATAGGTCCTATACCAAAAACCGTAAAAAACTGCATGAGTTTATTTAGAGTCTACCTTAAAAGAAACCAACTTAGGGGAAATATATCAGAAGATTTTAGTATTTATAAAAACTTATGGTACATTGTGTTAGGAAGTTTAGACCCCGGTTGATAGAATTAACAAGTTTTGAACCCAAGTTGTTAATTAGATTTATTATGAATAACCTTGTTAAAACAAACTAACATCAATATCATGTCAATATAATGCAATAGAAAAGTAAATAAGACAAGATATGATGACCCAGGAAAACCAATGAAACAAACTAATTTCACAGTAAAAAACCTAGGGGAAAACCTTCCCAAAAAGCAATCCACTATAGTAAAGAGAAGTTTCAGATATAGTACAAAACCCTTGTCCTTAAACTCTACAATCCCCGTAAATGAACTTTAGTAAAAACTTTTTACCGCTTCAAAACCTCTAAACTCTTCAATATATGAACCTCACCCTTTTGCACAGCTCCTAAGTACGTGACTAACTCACCAACTTGAAAAAGATGTTGGCTGCAAAGTTCTTCACTTCATCAACAATGAAGATCAAGAAGCACTTGGTTACAAAATCCTAAGGTACAAAGATGCAGTAGCTTCTTTTAGAGAGAATAAGGCATCAGTCACCTTTTGCATGTGTTCTCCTTGTATTCTTTTGTGTGACAGCCTTTAAAATAAGCCTTGTATATGTTTAGGGTTGTCAAAAATGAAACCCTACACAAATACATAAGCATGGCCCGAAAATCATATCTGAAAATTCTGATTCCATAATTCTCGATAGATACAACTGTCAAGCTATCTGTCAAGAACTTGATAGATATATCTGTCGAGCTATTTGTCAAGATTCATTAATCCTTAATAGATACTATCTATTGGCAGCTATCAAGAATCTGTCTAGCTTTAATGAACAGCTTTTCTTCACTTGTTTCTTGGTCCAATCTTCATGTATTTAATACTTGACTTGAACAACATGTTTCTTGAAGTATTAAACACATCCTAGATCTACCAAATTACAAGTAAAGGATTATTCAATCCTTACTATGATTGACTAATCTTGAAGCAATGAACAACATGTTTCTTGGTCCAATCTTGAAGTGTTAAAGGATTAGTCAATTCTAAATGACATATGTTCTTAATATGATCCACATATGTCCTAACAATCTCTCCATTTGGCAATCCGTGACAAAACCATAACAAACAAATGAACATATGAGAGAAGTCATAAATCACTTAACTCATACTTACTTGTTGAATACAATAAAATCTACCCTAACGCAAATTCTTGAAAAACTTTCCAAGAAGAGAGTTCATGGCATGATAGACTTTGACAACCTGTATTTCTGAAACACTTTAAACAAAACTCATCACTGCATCTTAATATGAAACAAAAATAAAAGATTGCATACAATAAAGAAACATGTGTATAAAGATAGAAAAGAACAACACATGTAGAGGTAGGTGAATATATATATATATATATCAAAGATAAGCACAATGTATGTAAACATGGTCACAAGACCGGTGTACAAGAAAAAGGTGGTAAGCACTCCCCCTAACAAGATGAAACACAACTCCCCCTTACAAGGGCATGTATTTCTCCCCATAGCATGTAGAATCATAAAAAGAAACCACATTTTACCATATTTTCTCCCCCTTTTTGTCATGATTGACAAAGGGACAAGAAACTAAAAAACTTCACCTGAGAAATATAAAGATGATCAAAGATGATCAAGAGGGCATAAGGAATCCATATAAATGCATGAATGTAATGAAACAAGATGCTATAGATGACAAGATAAAAGAAAGATGCAAAACATGTGAAACAAAATGCATGCAAGAGGATTTCGACAGATTGAGAAGCTGTCGAGCAGCTATCTAGCAGAAGCCAACCTCGAGGGATCGAGAATCTGTCGAGGATCTATCAGCTAGAGAGAAAGTTTCTCGATGGATTGAGAATCTGTCGAGAAGCTATCGAGACAAAGTCCAGAAATTTTGATGGATCAAGATTACGTTAACTTCTGTCAAGACAAGAAGAAAGAGGGGCTCGATAGATAGCAATCTATCGAGAGCTGTCGAGAAGCTGTCAAGATGGGCAAAAACAGTTTTTCAAAGAAGAGAAAAACATAGACATGAATGCAATCAAGAATGGTATGCAACCAAAGATGTTAAGCTCTCAAAAAAATCTCTCAACAAGAAAAATGCAAAGCATTTAAGATCCAAACACACACACACACACAACAAGTCTAACCAATTTTATGTTTCAAAAACAAGTTAAGACAGTATCATAAGCATACATTAATACATGTATTCCTTGTGATAGCTAAATCACATTGTACCTGCATATGTATCAAGAGTAGCAAAGAATATTACGTGTTGTGTGTGAAAAACATCACAAGATTGCATAAATGTCTACATGTTATGATGATTTGAGATAAGAGAAAACCACTATACTCACACACAGTCATAACTGCTTGATGGGGACTATCACCTTCGAGGTACATCCTATAACTCCCACATCTTCTAGAAGACATGCTTGCAATCATATATTAAGCATTTTGATGCTTTTTGTATTTATTTTTCTTTGCATATTTTTTCTTTTAAGCAAATCATGCATGGACATATAAGAGAGAAAAGAAATATCCAATTATGTTAAGCTTTTGACATTGCACTTTTGCTATGCCGAAGTATACATATGTCATTTTATGATTGGCAGGCAACAGTGGTGAGATGGTTATTTATGCCTTTCTCTTAGGATTTTCTAGTCCTTCCCGTCAAAAAGAGTGACATGAGTGTTAAGTACAAGAGATTTCTTAATCTTACTCATCACAAGAGATTTCTTAATTGTTCTGTTAGATTTCTCTAACACTGACCTACCCATTATCATGTATAGTAGGGGTTGGGAGTCACTTTGTGGCATCCCGGTCATGTGCCCTTCCACGATCAAACAAGAGTTCTACTCCAATATGCATGGATTTGATTATTCTATACCCCTCTTTGTCACTCGCATTTGGGGTATACGCAATGTAATTACTTCGGATATTGTATTCGAGGTACTACATGTTCCCAGTGTAGCGCATCCTAACTACCCTGGCTGTGAGTGTCTGAGGACAATGTCCAAAGACAAACTCTCGTCTCTATTTTGTGAGACACCTTCTTCATGGGGTGATTGTCAAAACACCTCATGCTTGGCCTTTGCTAAAGGTCCGAGAATCCTAAAAATGGTGATGACATTCATTCTCCATCCATTGTCTCACTATAACACTATTACAGAGCCTTGTGCTCTGTTTTTGTTATCCCTCTTAGAGGATATCTCTATTGAATTTCCTTCTCATTTTATACTCTCCCTTATAGAAGTTTATAAGGATACGACAATCCATGATAAGCTTATTTTTCCTTCGGCTATCACGCGACTCCTTTGCCATTTTTCTGTCTCCTATCCCGAGTCTCCCCACTTCACATTCATGTGTGCCATTAATGCCACTGCTGTTTAGCGGAGTATTACATAGCTTCGCTCAAGGCAGCCCCAGACAGAGATAGCAGCTCCTTCAGCGCGTGGAGTGATTCTTGAGGCCATCATGGCACAACTTGTGCGCATGGATGCTCGCCTTGACACTCTCAGCGATGAGCTATGTCAATTGAACACCCATGTTGGTCGTATCGCACGATGATAGGTTGTCGTGGGTGGTTTCGCTGTCGCTTTCTCTCCATCTCCGCCAGCATATGTGGATGAGAGTGATGATGGCTCCGGCAGTGATGATGCTGATAATGATGGCTCATTGAGTGATGATGAGATGTCTACTTGATGTACTTACCCCTTTGTTAGTCGTGACAAAAAGGGGGAGTAGTTTTGAGATGAGGGTAGTCATACTCATAGGGGGAGGGTTAGTTTAGGAGATAGGGGGAGTGTTATTGAGGGATGTAGTGAGGATTTTTGTATGTTTTCTTTTCTTTCTCTTTTATGTACATTATTTCCTTGTACATTGGTCTTGTGACCACTTGACATACACTGTACTTATATTTGGTTTAAATATATTTTGATGTATGTTATTTCACCTATCTCTACATGTGTTGTTTCTTTTCTTTCTTTATACACATGTTTCTTATATCTTGTATGCAATCTTATATTTTTGTTTCACACTAAGATGCCTTGATGAGTTTTGTTTAAAGTGTTTCAGAAATATAGGTTGTCAAAGTCTTCTTACCATAAACTCTCTTCTTGCAAAGTTTTTCAAGAGGTTATGTTAGGATGGATTTTATTGTATTCAACAAGTGAGTATGAGTTGAGTGATTTATGACTTCTCTCATATATTCGTTTGTTTGTTGTGGTTTTGTCACGGATTTCCAAAAAGGGAGATTGTTAGGACATATGTGATTCAATGTTAGGAACATACGTCAATATTTTATGTAATTGGCTAATCTTTTAACAAAAAGCACTTTACTTGTAATTTGGTAGATCTAGGATGTGTTTAATGCTTCAAGAAACAATGTTTCAAGTTCAAGTGTTAAAGTCATGCAAGTCTGTCCAAGAATCAAGTAATGAAGTGCTGGATTTTAAAGCTCAACAGCTAGCATCTATCGAGGTTTAAAAGCTGCTGTAGCCCGTGGCTCGACATCTAGCTCAATAGATGGCTATCTATCGAGGTTTATGAAACTCAATTTTTCAGAGCTGTTTTTCATCCAATCCATGAGTATGTGTTTAGGCTCTCTTTTCTCATAACCCTAAACATATATAAGGATTATTTTAAGGGCTGTCAAAGGTTGCACAGTTGCACAAGTGTGAAGCAAAGTCTTGTTCATGCAAATTGTGACCGGAGATAGAATTTACCCTAGTTCATCTTTCTCTTGAAGAAACTGTTGTGTTTGTACATTGTAGGGTTTTGTGACTAAGGAGCTTCTTGATTTTCATTTTCTGGATGAATTGAAAAACTTTGCAACCAACATCTTTCTCAAGTTGGTGATCAAGTTATGTATTGGGATCTGCATATCTATTGGTTAGTCACGTACTGGGAGTCGTTTATTGAAAATGAGATATTGTCACTATAGAACAAGTCTAATTGGGTATTGGGGTAAAGGTTCAACTGTAGATTGGTATAAAGTACTGTGATTCTTTTACTTGTAACTACTTGTTTTGATAATAGTGGATTCTCGGGAATGATGACCTTAAAATCACCCAGTGGGGTTTTTGCCATGTAGGTTTTCCTCATTCGTAAACAAATCACTATGTCAATTTAAGTTCCGCTACATACTTAGTTTAATTTATGATTTGTTTATGCTGTCACATACATTGCATGCTAATTTGATTAATTAATAAATTTGGTTAATTAATCAATTAATATATCATGTGGGGTCAATACATTCTTGGCCTATTGCCTTTGTCCCTAGACTCTACAATCCCTATAGATGACCTTACAGTAGAAACCTTCTACCGCTTTAGAACCTCTGAACTTTTCAATATATGAACGCCACACTTTTGCATGGATCCCAAGTATGTGACTAACCAAAGATGCATAGCTCCCAATATGTGACTAACTCACCAACTTGAAAAAGATGTTGGCTGCAAATTTCTTTACTTCATAAACAATAAAGATCAAGAAGCACTTGATTACAAAACCCTAAGGCGCAAAGATGTAGTAGCTTCTTTCGGAGAGAATAAGGCAACGTTCACCTTTTGCATGTGTTCTCCTTGTATTCTCTTGTGTGCCAGCATTTAAAATAAGCCTTATATATGTCTAAGGTTGTGAAAAGAGAAACCCTACACAAATACATAAGCATGGGCCAAAAATCATATCTTAAAATTCTGATTCCGTAATTCTCAATAGATACAGCTGTCGAACTATCTGTCAAAACCTTGATAGATATATTTGTCGAGCTATCTATCGAGATTCATTAATCTTCGATAGATACTATCTGTCGACAACTGTTGAGAATTTGTCTAACTTTAATGAACAGTTTTTCTTCACTTGTTTCTTGGCCTAATCTTCATGGTTTTAATACTTGACTTGAACAACATGTTTCTTGAAGTATTAAACACATCTTAGATCTACCCAATTATAAGTAAAGTGTGTTTTGTCAAAGGATTATTCAATTCTAAATGACATATGTTCTTAGCATGATCCACATATGTCCTAACACATTGATCTAAGAAACAATTAAATTTTATGGTGAAGTCTCTCGCAATTGGAGTAATTGCCCACAACTTAGTACTCTACGGATTGCTAGGAACAATATTAGTGGTGGCATATCCACTAAAATTGGAAATTCCATTCAAGTCCATGTACTTGATCCTTCTTTTAATCTGTTTGTTGGGAAGCTATCAAAGGAGTTTGGGAAGTTGACTTCTTTATTGGCATTGATGTTAAATGGAAATCAAATTTCTGGTGATATACCTCTATACCTGGGATCGTTAACAAATCTTAAGCATATGTATCTATCTAGTAATAGATTTAACAAGTCGAACCCTTAAAATATAGGAAACCTTTTGAAACTAAACTATTTGAATGAGTAACAAGAAGTTTGGGAATGACATTCCAATTAAAATATGTGTTTAGCTCATTTTTTCCAGCTAGATTTGAGTCATAACTGGCTCAAGGGAAAGATACTTTCACAAATTGGCAATCTTTAGAGCTTGGAGATGTTGAACATCTCCGATAATAACCTTTATGGTTTCCTTCCATTTGCTCCTAAAGTAATTCATGGCTCATCATATGTAGACTATTTTATAATAATTTGGAGGGTCCTCTTCCCAATAGCAAAGCATTTCAACATGCTCCCATAGAAGCACTATAAGGTAACAAAGGCCTATGTGGAAATGTTACAGGATTGCAACCTTGTTTGTAGGAAGACCAATTTTGAAAGAGGGACAAAAAATCACTTTCTTAATCATTCTCAAATTTTTGGGAACACTTTCACTTGTATCAATGTTTCTTGGAATTTTCTTCATTTTTCAAAGAGAAAGGAAGCATCCCATACAAATCAAACACATAACATGCATGAAGAAAAAGTGTTTTTGATAACAACTTTTGATGGAAGAGCAATGTACAAGGAAATCATTGAAGCAACCTAGTGCTTTGATGCTTTGTTTTGCATTGGGATGGGAGGACAACAAATTGTCTATAAAGCAAATCTAACATCACGAAACAAAGTCGTAGTGAAAGGACTTAGATCCTTGCATGATGGTGGGATTGCATAGCAAAAAGAGTTCTTAAATGAAATAAGGGCATTAATAGAAATCCGACAGTGGAATATTGTAAAATTGCAAGGCTTTTGTTCACATGCACAAAAGATTATTGCACAAGGCTCATGTTTTAGACTTCGGCACATCTAAGATTCTTAATTAAGACTCATCCAGTTGGACTTCACTTGCCAGCACATATAGGTATGTTGGCCAGCACATATAGGTATGTTGCACAAGCTAATGTACTTATTTGTTCAATCAATATAGACCATAGACCATATATATACATTGCCATAATATTCTACATTTTTGTAGAGCTTGCTTATACTATGAAGATAACTGAGAAATGCAACGTGTTTAGCTTTGGAGTTTTGGCTATTGAAGTGATCAAAGGAAGGCATCTTGATGAAATCATCTCCATCATATCTACTTCATCGGTGGGGGAAAAATTATTGTTGAAAGTGTTAGGTTCTAAATATTTTGGATTAAATGTTTAGATTATCATTTTGTGTATGTTGACAAACCGAGAACAAAAACATGTCTAGATTAGGTGTTAGACATTGCTCAAGATTGTACAAATCAAGATTCAAGAACACTCAAGTTGTAGAAAGGAGAGTTCAAGTTTTGTGGACCTCGAACGATCAAAAATTAGACTCAACCGATAGAAAATAGCAAAAAAGTTAATTTTGCATATTTTAAATCAGGTCCAAGTCTGGGAAAACGTTCAGGGTTTCAGTCCAACACTATTGGGTATAAAAGGAAAATCCTAATTATGTTTTAGAAACTCTTGGAAGACTTGTGAGTTAATCCTATGAGATTTGAGAGGTTTCTGTACCTTCTAACTCTACAAGCGTCTACCAAAATCAGTCTACAATCAAGAACTGGTGGAAACAAGTTGCTGCATAAAGTATAGTTGTAAATCACAACTTTACAAAATCAAAATTAGTTGTATTTCTCAACAAAAGACTTTTATGTTTCCTCAAACATAACAATGATTCCTCCTAAACATTTAGAAAAGCTTTGAGTGGTTATATTTGGTAAGAGCATAGTTATTAAACCCAGACTGGCTTGATAAGTCGTACCAAAATTTGAGTGACTTGGCACCTAAACTTGGCAGGGTTTATGGCTACCTTTGTAACTTGAATGGTTTTTTTTTTTTTTTTTCACCTAGCTGGGTTTGTGAAATTTGTAAAATTATATTTAATAGGTCTATTTTATTGCCTTTTTTTTTTTATTGTTTAGTGTGTTATTATATGATAATTTAAAGTTGAGAAAACAAAAAGAATTATAAAAAACAAAAAAAAAAAGATGCTTCTTTTGTTTGTCTACCTACCTCCGAAACTCTCATCCTACCAAAAAACTACTATATTATTGTTAAACATTGATTTTGAATTATAATGGCTAATTTAAATTTAGGCATTTTGTTTTTAAATTTTGTTTTTAACTTACATATTTTATGCTATGATTTTTCAAATATATATATATATATATTGTTAGGGGGACCACAATTTGACTCCCCACAACCACTCTAAAAATAGACATGCATGGTATGATGTCGAATGCCATAAAATATTTGATTGTGTCTTCTTCATCACCAATTGGTTTTGAGATGGAATGACATAGCTCACGGTCCAACAAATGGTATCAGAGCCAAGGTCATAGGTTTGAGTTACGAGAGTGTCATTTTGAGGGAGGGATTGTTGGAGGGACTGCGATTTGACTCTCTACAACTACTCTAAAAATAGGCCCGCGTGGTGTGATGTCGAATGCCATAAAAGATTTGAGTGTCTTCCTCATCACCAATTGGTTTTGAGGTGGAATGGCACAACTCACAGTCTGACCTATATAAACTTTTATTTGAAATATTGGTTCAAGCAATGATCCACTTGTTGAACTGGCAACTCAATGCTCATAAATCGGGTCAACTTTCAAGACGAGTTTAATAACTACGGGTAAGAGGTTTCTCGAGGAATTGGTGGATTGGAAATTATTGCAATTGACCCCTTTAGTGCAAGAATTTTTTATTTTTATTTTTTATCTATATATATATATATATAACCGAAGCCTCTAAAGCTCCCACAATTTTCCACGTCAGCACAATATTAAAAATAAAAACATTTAAAAAAAAACTTTTCAAAGACAAAAAAAAAAAAAAAAAAAACCCAAAAATTTCAGCTAAAAAAAAAGCTAAAAGCCTAAAATTGAAAATTTTCTTCTCCCCAAAACCAAAACCCGATAAAAAAAAAAAAAAAAAAATGCTCTCCCCCTTAAAAGCAAACATGGTAACACAAACTCATCAAACTCCATCTCTTCTTCTTCACACCGTCCCGTCTCCATCTTCAAACACACAATTTCCTCCATGCCTCTCTCTACATACACGTTCCCATGCCTCCAATCTTTTTTCCTTCTCTACCTTTAAACCCATAAACTATAGTCCACAGGCGCCAGCCACCCACTGCTTTAGTGGTAGAAAGTTTTTGATTTTGAGACTTTACCATCAAACTAGATTCTCTCCACAAACATTACCATTAAGTTTTTTTATTTTGTTCTATAATTTGGGTTGTTAAATATGATTTAGGGTTTCGTTTTTGGTTGTTAAATATGATTTAGGATTTCGTTTGGAAGTGTTTCTTTTGAATGATTAGCTTAGATTGATGGGTTTGGAGACCGTAATGGGTTTTATTAATTTCAATTATTGGTCGCGAGAAAATCCATCTGGATTTTAATGTTGCTATTCTGTTTAATTCCCTATCTCCTGATTGAGCTTGTGTAGGTAGATGTTGCCTGGTAGGGCTGATAGTAATACACTGTGTGGGACGAAGTAAGGGCCTAGCCACCCACTCCTTTAGTGGCAAAATTTTTTTAATTTTGAGACTTTACAATTAGACCAGATTCTCTCTGCAAACATTACCGATAAGTTTTTTATTTTTTTCTATAATTTGTGTTGTTAAATATGATTTAGGGTTTCATTTTTGGTTGTTAAATATGATTTAGGGTTTAGTTTAGGAGTGTTTCTTTTGAATGATTAGCTTAGATTGATGGGTTTAGAGCTCGTAGTGGGTTTTATTAATTTCAATTATTGGTCGCGAGAAAATCCATCTAAGATTTTAGAGTTGTTATTCTGTTTCATTCCCTATCTCCTGATCGAGCTTGTGTAGGTAGATGTTGCTTAGTAGGGTCGATAGTAATACATTGTGTGGGACTGAGTAAGGGCCTAGCCACCCACTCCTTTAGTGGCAAAAAGTTTTTGATTTTGAGACTTTACCATCAAACTAGATTCTCTCCGCAAACATTACCGGTAAGTTTTTTATTTTGTTCTATAATTTGGGTTGTTAAATATGATTTAGGGTTTCAATTTTGGTTGTTAAATATGATTTAGGGTTTTGTTGGGAGTGTTTCTTTTGAATGGTTAGCTTAGATTGATGGGGTTTATAGCCCGTAGTGGGTTTTATTAATTTCAATTACTGGTCGTGAGAAAATTCATCTGGGATTTTAGAGTTGTTATTCTGTTTCATTATTAATACTGACGACTATAGGTGTGTCTCTTTGTTAATAACTTTGTTATGTTATTCTGTTTCATTATAGACCAATTTAGTAGGTGTCTCTTTTCTTATCTTTGGGTTACTATTGACGGCTATAATAAATTTTTGGACTTGGATATGTGACTTTTTGTTAGAATAATACACCTATTGGTATTTGATGCAAGTTTCCTAAAGTTTATGTTGGTTGAAACTTGGATTCTTATTGTTGTTAATTGTTCTGCTGACAGGGAGCATTTTAATTTTCTTGGTAGGATTGCAAAAATATGTCTTTAACTTAATGGAATTCCCCGTGGGATGTAATGATAGTGTTGGATAGTTGAGGAAACACCACTTTTGAAATTTAAAAATCTTTAAGCAATATTAAAAATAAAAAATAAAAACAGAAAGAAAAAAAGGGGGAGGGGGGGGGGGGCTTTAAGCCATGGGTTTTTTTCCCCAGCAAGTAGTGGTTATCATAATTTATGATGGAAGCCATGAGATCAAGCTAACTTGAGTGTATGTCAATTGTTTACAAAGTGAAACAACTACTATAGATAATGGTTTCAATATATTTTCCATAGTTTGTCAACATATTAATATTGAGAGATTTTATATTGCCATGGAGACCTTCTGACAGAAGATGTTAACAACAAAAATTTGTGTTAAATTTTATTTAGGTTTTGTTATTTTGGGTTAATTTTTTTAATTTAGTTATTTGGGTTATTGGTTTTAACTAAGGTTGAATGATGAGAAAAGCAGAGCATGATAGAACACATCTACAACACCAAGAAGCAAAAAAGGTGGAGATATAATTGAAAGGGTTTTTTTTTTAATGGTTTTTGCTTTGTTTCTTAGATTTAGATGGTTTGTCTTTGATCATCGTTCCGTAGTTGAAGCGTGAATGTTGTAGTGTAGTCATTTGACAAATGCAAATTAATTGTTGTTTAATTTTGTTGCTTTAAATTTAAAGGTGTTAAACTCTGTTGAATAAGTTATAATGAACATTGCAATAGAATAAATGCTTTCTAAATCAAACGACTACAAAATTGTGCTTTATGTTAACTTGGGATTTTCATTTGAATAAAGCAAATTGATTTATAAGGCAAGCAGTGTTATGGTCAAGGGTGAAAGTTTTAAATTTAAATACTATCTTGGTTTTTGGATCCTTGGGGCATATTTTGATATGATTAGGCAAGGTCACTGTACAGAATCTGTTGTGTACAAAATATTTACATTTCGTACTCTATGAAAATTGAGTGCAATTGATTTATGCTTAGTAAAAAATTTATGTCTGTTCTATGAAAGTCCTCTATTGTTGTTGGGATTATTTTTTGTTTCTTTTCATGCCAACATGGTTTGTGCTGTGACTGATGGAATTGAGAGAATTTAGTTGAATTCAAGGCGACAACCCTCCTAAACATTATCAGACAAGAAGAGAATAGTTTTTTATAGAATATATTTGCTACCTCTTATTGCTTGAGTCATAACTTAAATACAACTATGAAAAATTCATTTAAAGCTATTAAAGCTGTGTGTTTGAGACTTATTAAGTTATGTATGTGAATATTTTATATCAATATCTATTTGTTAGCATGTGTTTGAAAATTTTAGGATAAATGAGTTAGTGAACTATAATTTGTTATTTTTTTCTTTCCAAATTACAAGTAGTGATATATCCTGTTAAATTGGTACCACTTTCTTCTTTTTTATAATAAATATAAAATAAATAAAAAATTGAAAATTTTTTTTCTTCCATTGGACCTTTAAAGCTTTCAATTTGAAACTTTTGTTGTGAAAAATAACTCGTAGTGATGTTTGTGGCAAATTCGAATTTAGGATTGAGGCCAATCTCGATGCCATGGTTAGTTTTCTATATCGTATGTACTTTGCGTATAGTTTATTTTTCATGCCCCGAACCCAACTATAAAGATAGGCACGTGACAACCGCTGCACACTTATAACACTACAAAAAAATCGTCCTGTCCCAGCGTTTTTTTACCAGCGTTTTTACAAACCGCCGTAATAGATAAGCCTATACTAGCGCTTTTTGCCGGCGCTTTACAAAGCGCTGCAATAGGAGGCCTATAGCGGCGTTTTTCAAAAACGCTGGTATAGGAAGCCCAAAAACGCTGGGATAGGGTTACGGATTTCCATTATGGAGAATGACCTATCCCGGCACTTTTAAAAGTGCTGGGATAGCTCTCTCCATATGGAAATGGAGAGACTTGTCCCAGTGCTTTAAAAGCGCTGGGACAGGCCATTCTCATTCCCTTAAGAGAAAGAGCTGTCCCAGCGCTTTTAAAAGCACTGGGATAGGTCATTCTGAAAAGGGAATGAGAATGACCTGTCCCAGTGCTTTTAAAAGCGCTGGGATAGGTCATTCATGAGAAAGATCTGTCCCAGCGTTTTTAAAAGCGCTGGGACAGCCCTTTCTCATAAGGGGATGAGAATGACCTATGCCAGCGCTTTTAAAAGCGCTGGGATAGGTCATTCTGAAAAGGGATTAAGAAAGAGCTATCCTAGCGCTTTTAAAAGCGCTGGGACAGCTCTTTCTCATAAGGGAATGAGAATGACCTGTCCCAGCGCTTTTAAAAACGCTGGGACAGATCTTTCTCATGAATGACCTATCCCAGCACTTTTAAAAGCGTTGGGACAGCTCTTTCTCAATCCCTTATAGAATGACCTATCCTAGCGCTTTTAAAAGCGCTGGGATAGCTCTTTCTCATAAGGAAATGAGAACGACCTGTCCCAGCGCTTTTAAAAGCGCTGGGATAGGGTCAATTTAAGAAATAACCAAAATACCCCAAAACCATCAAATGATCAAAATACGCTTGAAACCTAAAAATTACAAAAATACTCCCAAAGCCCAAAAAATGACCAAAATACCCTAAAAACCTAAACATTACCAAAATACCCCCAAAAACCCAAAAAATGACCAAAATACCCCTTGAAACCCAAAAAATGACCAAAATACCCCCGAAACCTACAAAATGACCAAAATACTCCCGAAACCCAAAAAATGACCAAAATAGCCCCGAAACCCAAAAATTACCAAAATAGCCCCGAAACCGAAAAAAATGACCAAAATACACTCGAAACCAAAAATGACCAAAATACCTTTGAAACCCAAAAAATGACCAAAATACCCTTGAAACCCAAAAAAAATGACCAAAATACCCTCGAAACCAAAAATTACCAAAACAACACCAAAACCCAAAAAATGACCAAAATACCCTTGAAACCCAATAAAATGACCATAATACCCTCGAAACCAAAAATTACCAAAATACCACCAAAAACCAAAAAATGACCAAAATACCCCCGAAACCTTAAAAATTGCCAAAATAACCCCGAAGCCTAAAAATTGACCAAAATAACTTAGAAACCAAAAAATAATTAAAATACCCTCGAAATCTAAAAAATAACTGAAATACCCCCTGAAACCTAGAAAATGACCAAAGTACTCCTAAAATATAAATACGACCAAAATAACCCCTAAACCTAAAAAATGACCAAAATACCCCGAAACCTATAAAATGAAAAAAATGCCCCTTAAACCTATAAGTTGATAAAAATACACCCTAAACCTAAAAAATTACCCAAATCCCCCATAAGACTAAAAAGTTATTAAACGACCTCCAAAACCTCGAAAATTACAAAAAATGGCCCCAAAATCAAAAAGTTAACGAAACACCCCTAAAACCTAAAAATTAATGACATTCCCTCAAAACCTACAAAATGATTGAAATACTCTTAGAACCTTTAATTTAACGAAAATACCCTTGAAACATCCAAAATACCCCAAACCCCTATTTTGGTAATTTTAGAGGCTTCAGGTGCATTTTGTTCATCTTATAAGATTAGTGGTATGTTGGTCGTTTTAGATATTTTGAGGGGTATTTTGGTTGTTTTATAGGTTTAGAGGTATTTTGATTGTTTTAGGAGTTTTAGGGTATTTTTCGTAATTTTAGAGGTTTCAAGTTGTTTGTGGCCATTTTAGAGTTTTTCGGTTTATTTGGGTCATTTCAAACGTTTAGGGGTATTTTCGTCACTTTATAGTTTTGAGGGTATTGTAGTCATTTTTTAGGTTTTATGGGTATTCTGGTAATTTTTTAGGTTTAGGGGGTCTTTCGGTCATTTTATAGTTTTAGGTGGGTATTTTGGTCATATTTAGGTTTCTAGATTATTTTGATCAATTTTTAGGTTTTGTGGTTATTTTGGCCAATTTTTAGCTTTTCGGCGGTATTTTAGTCATTTTACGGATTTCAGGGGTATTTTGGTCATTTTTTTTGCATTTTGAGGGTATTTTGGTCATTTTTAGGTTTTGAGGGGTATTTTAGTCATTTTTTTTGGGTTTCGGGGGTATTTTGGTCATTTTGTAGGGTTTGGGGTTATTTTGGTCATTTTTTAGGTTTTTGGGGTATTTTGGTGATTTTTAGGTTTTAAAAGTATTTTGGTCATTTTTTGGGTTTTTGGGGGTATTTTGGTAATTTTTAGATTTTGGGTATATTTTGGTCATTTTTTGGGTTTCGAGGGTATTCTTGTCATTTTTTGGGTTTCGGGGGTATTTTGGTAATTTTTGGGTTTTGGGGGTATGTTGGTTATTTTGGTTAATTTTTAGGATTCGAGGTTATTTGGCCATTTTTTAGGTTTCGGAGGTATTTTGGACATTTTTTTTTGGGTTTTGTGAGTATTTTAGTCATTTTTAGGTTTTGGGGATATTTTGGTCCTTTTTTTGGGTTTCGGGAGTATTTTGGTAATTTTGTAGGTTTTGTGGTTATTTTGATAATTTTGAGATTTTGGGGTATTTCCATCATTTTTTAAGATTTTAGAGTACTTTGGTCATTTACACTTTAGGGGCATTTTGGTAATTTTGATAATTGGATAATTGGGTGGGTTGTGGTTTACCCACAATAATTGGGTTGGGTTTAGGTTAGAAGTAATTAGTTAAATGGATGTATCAGTCATTTTTTATTAATATATATTAATAATAGCATCATTTTAAGTTTTACTAAAATAATTTTATAATAAATTAATCAAGAAAATATTAAATATTACTATTCATATTAAATATAAATATTAAATATTTATGTATTAAATATTAAATATTACTATTTATAAAATATGTTCATTAACTTAAGTTACCTTAGTGGTTAAAACACGTGCCATGTGGGTTTTTAGGGTCCCGTCCAAGGTTCTAACCTCCACAACAACATTTTTCTCTACTTTTCACTTTTTAAGTTACTACTATCAAAACTACGTCGTTTTGATTCTATTTAAAACACAACATAAAACCCTAGCCTACACGTTTCTCATTCAGCCGCCCCTCCCTATTTCCCATTTCCCCTAATCCTCTTCATTTTCTTTCTCTCATCTTCTCTTCTCACTTCTCAGCCGCCCCATCCCCTCTCTCCCTCTTCACTCATCCCTTACCAATTTCTTTAGCCACCATCTACGTCTTTTAGATGAGAAGCCATTAAAGATCAGAAGAAGTTCTTAGGATTGGACCATATACATGTGCAGAACGGAATTATGGGTAATAATATTTTATTTAAGTGTTTTTGTTATTATATATGTTTTTTTTATTTTTTTTTATTTTTTTATATCTTGTATATATTTCTGATTTTTTTTCCTAATTTCATTTGTGATTCGTGCCAGTGGATTACCTGTATGGTTGCACAACATCCCTGGGATTCAACTAAGGACAGCAAGTCCTTTATACATGGTAATTTGAAATTTTTTATATTTATTAGTTTTCTTTTTTGGCTTAATTAAAAATATTTATAATTGCTCTACATTGATCGTGGATATGATGAAACGGGAGAATCTCTTTGCTTCACAAGGTGGACCTATAATTCTTTCTCAGGTTAGTAAATTATACTTAGTTTTTATTGTTTTCGTTAAGGTTATTTTTTTAAAAAAAATATATAAAAATATCTGCATGAAGTTCCTATTTATCTATTTTGAAATATTCATTTTATTATGACTAAGTAGAGTTATTATAACTATTACTATTAATATTATTATTTGCAAACTTATTATTGTTGTTGTTGAATGCTTGATAGATTGAAAATGAGTATGGGAATATTATGGGCCCATATGGAAAGGCTGGAAAGGAATGCGTGAATTGGTGTGCTAAATTGGCTGAGTCTTTCAATATTGGTGTTGCTTGGATTATGTGCCAACAATCAAATGCTCCACACCCAATGGTATTGATTTTTTATTTTCCCATTTTATATGACTAAAATGTTGCAATGTATGGATTCTCAAAAAATAAAAAAATAAAATGTTGCAATATAATTATATGTGTATATTTTAATTTAGCAAAAAAATGTGTATATATATTTTATTATTATTTTCACTTTTTTTGAGTTCACTTCACATTTTTATGCAGATTAATACTTGCAATGGGTGATATTGTGATCAGTTCACCCCAAACAGTCCCAATAGTCCTAAAATCTGGACAGAGAATTGGACTGGCTGGTATTTCTTTTTACTATTTTCTTTGATTTACAAAAAAAAAATATATATATATATATATATATATTGGATTTTTAATTACATTGCATTTGAGAATTTAGGTACAAGGGTTAGGGCTCAAAAGATCCACATAGAACTGTCGAAGATCTTGGTTTCTCTGTTGCAAGGTTTTTCCAGTATTGTGGCACCTTTATGAACTATTACATGGTATGCATAAATTTAATTTTTGTATTGGTACAAAGTAGTCAATTTTTTGTCTTATTACCTTTTATGCCTTTTATTAGAGAAAAGTTGAGCGTGTTTTCTGCTCTTCAGTAGCTTATCATTGTCTTCAGTTGTACTGATTTCATTTTAGAGTTCAAAAGCTTTTAATATGTGATACATTAGAGGTCATGGGTTTTAGAGTTCAAAAAAGCTTTTAAGTAGCTAAAAGTCATCAAATCAAAACAATGCAAAAATGCCCTAGGTGGGTCTAATGTTGTTGCACTTGCGTAACTATTTAGAGGGTGATAGTAAGTTTTCTCCAACCCCCATAGTTAAAAGGGTGGAAGAAAAAATGAATGGTCCATCACTCTTTCATGGTGATTTTTCATTAAGAAACTAAAAGAAACGCATCAATGAAAAATCAAGATCTTCATTGTTGAATTATGGGAGACTAAGACTGCTAGTCTCTTTCCCACACTTTTAATGGCTATATGTTGCTGTTTTTTGGTTCACTAAGTGGTATCTATGGTTTGGTGGGACTAAAATTGATTTCATTACCTTATGGTTTGGTGTACTAAAGGAACCACCTTAGAAATTATAAAATTAATAATAAAGATAGAGAACTTGTAGTAACTTCTTTTTTACAAGGATAGGCTGCTGTATCAACAGAGTTGACAAAAGTGCTTTTAAGACAATATAAAAGGATGATGAAATTTGAATTTAGTCTATGAAGTTATCTCTAACAAAATTTTAGTGTAATCAATTGTGCATTAATAAGTGGAAAATCTCTCTATAAATACACTGCACTTGTCAAATATATTTGATGTTGCCTTTTATTGGAAGCATTTTTAGAATCTAACAAAATCCACATAATATGATATTAGAACCTGATTTAGTTATCAAGTTGAGGTAGTAAATTAAACTATAATTACATGTTTGATAATGTTGCATTAAAGTTAATAATTTAACTTGAGATGGAAAATATTTAGTTTAATATTCTAATTATTTCTTCTTCTTCTTTTTAGGGGGACATAGTGTTTTTAGCACCACCATGGGAATTTTCTTCAATTTTTTTTGTAAATTTTGGAGGTTTTCTTTAATATTATCTTTGTTGCAATATATCATATATGTCAATGTGAATGTGGACCAAGTAAATTGGGCAGTTGATTATCAGTAGCTTCCAGCTATGAGCTATCAAAAATTTCCGTTTTTACTTTCCAAATCTTTTAAAAAAAAAGAAAAAAAAAAAAGAAAAAAGAGAAAAAGTGTTTCATTTTGTGTGCGGAAAGTGAAGGATTTAGCCCTTGGATCAAGTGGGTTCAGTGAAGTGATGGGATTTTTATTTATTTATTTATTTTTGCACTTGATAATTTAAAGGCTTTAAATTTGCAATTGTTGTTGTACCAAAATGAGAACAATGAGTTTTTATTTGCAAATTGAAGCATATTGAACATGTTGGTTCTATAGTTTCATTGTTAGAATATTTAAATTTGTGTTTTTTTTCCTGAATTTTTATCAGGCAATCATGAGTGATGAAGGAGAAAGGACTTGTCCTTTCTGTGCAGAAGAGATGGATTTGACTGATCAACAATTGAAGCTGTGCAAGTGCGGCTATGAGGTTTGAGACTGTTTATTATTTTACACTGGAGAAGGATTGTGTATTTCTCATAGTAGGAAGAATTGATACTAATTCCTGTTTCACATTTCTAATAAATTTGCTTTTGTTAATGTTATTCTGAAGCTTTGTCCTAATTCTTGTTTCCTAGATTTATTTGATCCTCTTTATTAGCAGCCCAAATATGCATACTGTCTTTTCCCTTATTGTTGTCCAGCAGGTTATTATTTATTTTTTGATAAATAACGTAAGAACTTTTTAATAGGGAATAGCCCACCTAAGTACACTGAAAATGTGCTATATTGGCAGAAATTAGTAACCCAAATTACAATGATCAAGAAGAACAAGGCGGGACAAAGAAGTGCATGAAGGTAAATTCTCTTTTTCTTCTGCTTTCATCATTCTCTTTTGCAATCATGAGAACTTAAAAAACTTTTTGCTTGTTTAATTTCTTTTGAAATATATAGTTCTTTCATTTGTTGTTCTGCAACTTCTGCAATTCACATGTTAAAAATCTATTCTTTGTTTGTCTACAGAAACTAGTTTTTTTTTTTTTTTTTATATAAATTTTTTGTGTTTTTGCTTAGTAGCTTTAATAAACTGAACTTTTCATTTGGTGATAAGCTCTGTTTTCTGCCTGCTTTCATTATTCTCTCTTGCAATCATAAGAATTATAAATTTTTTGTATTGTTTTAATTCTTTTTGATACTTGTGCTTGTAAATTCTTTTCTTAGGCTTTGGTTTCCTTCACAACCATAAATTCATGTCTCACCTAGGGAGGGCTTGAAATTTCCCTTGCAATTCTTCTTCTTTCTTTGTCTTCTCTTGTTTAAATTTTGGTCATTCAGTTTGAATGTGGTAATGCCTGTTGATGTTGAGGGACTAGTAGATTAACAAAGTTTTTGACCTTAATATGGTTGCCAGGGAAAATAATACAGTTTTTTTGGTTCATCCTATAACACGAGTTAGTCTTTCTAGGAATGACTTGGTGCATGGTTTCTTTTTAAGGCATTTGTTGAGGGACAGGTAGATTAAGAATGGTCCAGGTATGACTTCATTCCATTTATTTAATAGATTTGGGTGCATGGTTTATTTTTTTTTTTTTAAAGGTGTTTGTTGCAGCAAGCTTTTGTAGATCAATTTTTTTTTGCTACAATTCTGTAGATCAATCTGTTTCTTTTATTAGAGCATAATACATGAAGTTTCCTTTACCTTATTGTTGGCTGGCCGGTAATTATGGGTCTAAAATTTATGACTTTTTTCTAGTTCTCTAGATTTCACTTTTTGCGCATACATTGTTTAATATATTGTTCCCTTAAAAGGAATCGTTGTTCCTTGTTGCACCAAACTTCTGTAGAGATCAATTGTTGCTGAATGTGGTTTAATTTGGGGCCATTTTATGTTTGCAAGGTTATCGCTTATTTGAATGTGGTAATTTCTCTTATTGGTATGGTGCAAGTAGATTGATACTGATCTTGTGGTTGCTTAGGTTGAGTTCTTCAGGTTATTGGTTTGTCCTGTGATTGGCATGACTTAGGCTTTTTGTGAATCAAATTCTTTTAACTTACACATTTGGTCTTAGCATTATTATTGTAAAAAATCTATGAATCAAATTCTTTTAATCTATGTTTTTGGTTTTTGCATTATTATTTGTAAAAATATGAATTATGGTTCATTACAGGTGCTATAAAATATGTATTGTAGGTATATTTCAGGTCTAGAAAATTATTATTATTTTTTTTTTTTAAAAAGGACCTATACCAGCGTTTTTGAAAGCCCTGGCATAGGTCCTTTTAAATTATACTTATTTAAGACCTATACCAGCGCTTTTAAAAGCGCTGGTATAGGTCCTTTTAAATTATACTGATTCATTGAAAGCGCTGGCATAGGTCCTTTTAAATTATAGTGATTCAAGACCTATACCAGCGTTTTTGAAAGCGCTGGAGTAGGTACTACTTATGCCAGCGCTTCCAAAAGCGTTGGTATAGGTTATATTCACATTTTCATAAAGGCTGTCCCAGCGCTTTCAAAAACGTCGGAACAGGGTTTGAAAGCGCTGGGACCTATCCCAGCGCTTTTCAAAAGCACTGGTACAGGTCCGCACGACCCTATCCCCACATTCAAAAAGCGGCGGTCTGAAGCGTCGGGAAAAAAAATGCTGGGATAGGAATTTTGACCCTATCCCAGCGCTTTTTGGGGCTATCCTAGCGCTTTTAAAAATGCTGGGATAGCCCCGTTTTTTTGTAGTGTAAAGTAAGCCCCTTACAAGTGTGCAAGGCCTTCTTAGCAATTAAAATTTATCCTAAAAAATTAAATCAATTAAATCCAAAATACCTCAACAATTTCTTTATGAATAGATCTCCAATAATTTAATAGGAACAAAATCCAAACCTTATGTACAAAATGCCAATTGGCCAATAAATATAAAACTATTCGAAGACCATTCAATCCCAAAATCACTAATCTTCTTTTCCCGCTCACAACACAACATCAAAACTCCTAAAACTTTTCATTCTTCATAATCTTCAAAAGAAACTTTTCCCTAATACTTCCTTTAAAATTCTTTGATCTCACCTCAATTATGCAGTCAAACCTTCTCTACTGGAGTAATTTCGGTAGTCTCCTTTTTCAAAATATCTCTTCATATACGTTGACATAATAAGCTTATATATAACTAGGGTTTCAACCTTATTTTCTAAAAACCCCTTAGAAATATTAATTATAAAAAATGACCCCATAAACAAATTTACTTAAATAACCTTACTTTTAATTTTTTTTCCGGGTATTACGATATTGTTTATGATGCTTTGTTTACTCACCTATTTAGAGTAATGCTCATGTTACAAACATCTAAGAATTTGGAAGCCCATTTTGAAGAATGCTAGCACTCTACCAGAGAAGTTCTCCATGGAAGTCACACAAGATCTATGTCTATTTGTACTCCCTCAAATGGCAGCATAATTAGGTAGGATTTCTTAAGATTTGTGTTATCATTGTTGCTAGGTTGAAAGTATTCAATGATGTATGCAGATAGCTAATTGATGATTAGTAAGCCTACAAGTTGCGTGAGAACATATTTGGAAATACATGGTAATGGTGGAAGCATCTTTTAGATAGAAATTATGGGAAAATTTTGCTAATAATAGATAATTTTTCTGGGCAGTGATTGTTTAATGCAAATTGTTGGTATGGGTTTTAGGGCCAAGAAATTTGATTTAGGGACACAAACATGAGTTATGCAAGGTTACATGTATTGGTAGAATTGTTTGCGTGTTTAAGTTTGGAATAGGTGTGTATCATAGTGTTTACTAATTGAATTTGAGACATTAACATTAACTTGGCATTTGTTTAGAGAAATTAAACAACTACATGGAAGAATACGTGTTTTGTATGTTTGCTTTTGTTTACTGTGCGTCTTAATATGGATGTGGGTGGGATAATAAATTTGTGCAATCCTACTAGGCAAGAAGCAAAGGCAACCATGAGATTTCAAAGGGTGATTGGAGATGATAATTTAAATGTAAGTTTTAGCTAGATGACATGACTAACAATTCCTATTAAGAAAAGTATTTAGTAGTTCCATTGGTTTTATTATAGTCACTGTTTTTAATGATTTTTTTTTGGTTAAATAATGCAACAAGTAAACTGTATATCAATGATATGTTATCAATGACTAAGTTTGGTTATATATATAGCAAAAAATTGTAAAAGAGTCATGAAGGTTGGTACTAAAGACATATTGAAACAAAGGAAAATTGAAAAGCTACATATTGATGTAGGTTGGTACCAAAGACATATAGAAACAAAGGAAAATTGAAAATCTACATACTGATATTTTTGTAATTACTCATTTGAAATTCAAACTGGTTTCAAAAATATAGTTTGTGGTTTAGAGAATTTTCTGTTTTCACTAATTGTGTTTTGTTTCCATGTACCTGTTTTTAAAATACACATAAATTTGGTCAAATATTAATTTTTATGCCTTACAAGGCTTTAAGGAGTACATAAATTTGATTTTGGAAGATGTTGGAAAAGTTAATATCAAGAGTGAGAGCAAAAAACTTTAGGTGGGTTTATTTTCTTATTTTCCTTTACTTTTAATCTCAAAAATGTGCATACTCTAAATGTGGTACATCTATTTTGTTATTTGTCAATTACATATATAAAAAAAAATGAACAGGGTAGATTCTTCTTAAGAGATGCAATACAACAGCCACGCCTCTCTCTCTCTCTCTCTCTCAATAGTGGAAATAATAACTTCAGAAATTGTGTAAATTGGCATTATGTTGCCTTTTCAATCCCATTGAGGTCTAGCATCTTTGTTTACTAGCAATGTTAGAATTTAGATACATCTTGGACATGAAGAACGATTAATGTAATTTATGAAAGAAATTTGATTGAATGAGTATGGAATTAACTATATTTGTGTAATTAATTGTATTGGAGTGTACTTATATTAGTTATATATTTTCTAAATATGATCTCATAATATCTCATTGTATGTGATAGATTTGATTACTATGTAAGTGATAGATTTTATTGGTTTGGTATATAATTTATAACATGATATTGATTTTTTTTTTTTTTCATATTAGATAAGTTATTTATAGCTTTTTCATGCATCGCACAAGTTAACGACTAGTTTTTTTTAATAGTCATGTAGGGCAAGACTTGGAAGCACGCTTGTATAGGAAATTGATGTAGTTTTTAACTTTTACGTAATTCTGCTTTACCTTGACTTTTTGAGCGGATTCACATGGAAAATTAGAACTTGTTTTTAAGAAAGAAAAGGAAAAAAAATCTTGGTTTTTAAAATCAGAAACATGTTTAATAAGTTGAATTTTTTTTTCCCAAAAATGAAAAATAAAAAAATTTATTCAGAATAATAATTATTAAAAATACGTCTTTGTCTTCTTTTTCTTTCTTTATTTCTTTTAGAACTATTATTTTATTTAAATTTTTTTTTTTTGGCATATAAGGTTAACAAAAGACCAACAGATCATTAACACCAAGAGTTGGTTGAGGTGATTTTAAGAGGAATGGAAAATAGAAAAGATAATGGTTTGGTGGCTTAATTTGGAAAGATTATTGGAGAAATAAACGAGGGAGGAGAGGGTAGATGGAAAAAGATCAAAACTACCTTTTGCCCTCTTTCAACTGTAACCTTGTTGTCTTCTGGTTCTCTTATCTTGTTAAAGATTTTTTTTTTTTTTTTTTTTTGTTTCTTTTGTTTTTTTTTAACAAACAATGGGATTTGGTTTTTATTTTTTAATCAACCGTGGACTTAAAAAAAAAAAAAAGGCGGGGTTGTTTATTTTTTTAATCAGATGGTGGAAAATAATATTCTATTAATTTTAATTAATAATAAATAATAAGTAATAATTTTTACTTAATTGTTTTTTATATTAAGTAATAGGGGCA